>APFE030505089.1:154823-207057 GCA_000404065.3 Pinus taeda
TAAATTTTTTTGGGATGATTAATTAATTAATTAATTATTAAATAGGCATACCTTCAGATCTATTGATCTTGAGCTTCCACGGGTTTCGAAGGGGTAATACGCCTGATCAGGGGGAACCAGTTCCCACTGATTTCGCTTCCATTGTCCCTGTTGAAGTTCTGTGGGGCTTTTATAATTTCAATGGCCTCTCTGATTTTCCTTTTGTGACAATTGTCCTCCCTAGCAATAACCTTGGCGTCTTCCAAACACATGTGATGTTTGGTCTTGGATGAGTGTTCTGCAAGGGCCGACGTACGAGATCTATCATTCTTTATGTCAGCTGCGTGCTCCTTAAGCCTTGTTTTCAGAGATCGCCCTGTTTCCCCAATATAACTCTTCCCACACGAGCAGTCAATCTTGTACACTCCCTTGAGTTGCTGACGATCGATGTTGTCCTTAACTGACCTCATCATCTGCCTTATGGTCCCACATGTTGTAAATTGAGTATCTATGTTTTTCTTTTTTAATATTTTCGCAATCTTGTCGGTAACCCCCTGGATGTAAGGAAGGTAAACCCTCCCTTGATTTTCTTCGTCAGGGTTTCGCTTGACCGTATGCAGGGAAGGGCAAGGCCAGTTTGCCGATGCTGGGGAGCATCTTTCCATGGATGACTATGATGAGACCTTGTATGGAGAAGCAAGGATTGTTGACTGTTGTAGGATTTGTTGGGGTTGTTTGTGACCTTATGGTAGAAGGTACAAAGACCCGTGACAAGGGAAGAGCTTGATGATCATTGCGGATGATTGGGTCATGCTTTAGCCACATGACTAAGTGCCCGACATGACTCATGGACAGATTGGAGGGCACACACTTGAGTTGCTTGGGTGGACTTCTCATGGCTGAGACCAAGAGCAAGTCTTGGTGGAACCTTAGGTGGAGGAGCTATGAGGGAGAGACTCATGTGATGTTCATATGGTTGGGTGACTGAGTTCACTAAACTAATGATTGCAGACTTGGATGAGGATGACCGATTGTTGTGATGGGTCTACTTGCTTGGACTACATGGCAACTTAGTCATGGACATCAGGTTGGAGACATGGAGCATGGCAGTCTTATGCAGGGACATTATGTGGGAGCACTTGTAGAGATGTCACTTATGGGCATCCAATGAGGAGTGTCAAGGCAGGAATGTTGTGCAGGTGGATTCGCTAGCGTGACATGGAGATGTTTTACTTATGAGCCGATGGAGAGGTTGTGCACTTATGTACAACAAGGCCATGGACTTGAATGGAGTTGTGGGCAGACTATGGGGCATTCTTACTACATGGAGAGCTGAGGCATCTTGCACAGACCTTTGGGCAGAGACTTGTATGCTTGTTGAGATGTTGGTTGGGGATGGCTTATGGACTTCATGATGACATGAGATTGTTGTGACTTTTGGGGACTTCATATATGGTGGACTTAGAGGATCTAATGCATTGAGGAACTGAGGTCAGAGAATTTGATGTAGGATGGGGTGTATACTTTCAAGTACATGGATGGGAATGGCTTGAAAGAGTGACTTGATGTGGAGGATCGATATGAGACACTTTGGAGTGATGGAGTTACAATGATGATGATGCCTTGGTGGCTACACTTGGGCATGGGTTGAGCCGAGACTCAACTACCTTTTACACATTAGAGCTGATTGATCTATGATCATGAGCAGCACATGGATAGGTGAGACAGGTGTATACTTGTTTCTATGGTAGACTTGAGGGATGACACATTGCAGATGTGATGGAGGTTGCTTCATGGACTTCGATGTGGCACACCAAGAGTTGGAGTTGATGAGATGGTCTCTTCATATTGAGGAGGCACACATATGGATGATGTTGGGATAGATGTGGCTGATTTCATGCAGCACATTGGCACCAAACATCATGGACGACATGTTGCAGATGAGATGAGGACTACTTCATGGACCTAAGCATGGATTACACTTATATGGATGGATTCTTGATAGAGTTCAGGATGTGACAGGAATGTTGTGAGAAACGACTAATGGTGGCATGAGGATGTGCATTCTCATGGTTTGAGCATGATAGTTAGATTGATCACCCGACTAGTTCATACATGGGGTCGCGAAGTGTACAGAGATGTGTTAGCATTGTGTTGGAGTACCATGGCAGCAGTTCACATGAGGATGACACATGATCCAGGTGGATATTGGTGGCCACTCGCTGATTCCACTTGGATCCCCTCTAGTGCTTCTTTAAGTTTTTTCAGTTTCCTTAATTATAGCACAGTTTACTATTTTTAGCAATTTTTCGGGTCCTAAACTTCCGGAGCCGTTTTGAGGCCCTAAACGACGTTTTTTGGGAAATCTACCGCAAGCGATTTTTCTGTCTAAAAATTGTTTTTCTGTCGTAGTCCTCATAGAGATCTTTCCAACAAGCTATCATGTGCATCAAACGGAGATAACACGACCAATTCGCGACCTCGGGAAGTTGATGTACCAACTTACACAAAAACGGGGCCCACAATTTGGCGTTTCATCTTCTAGGGTTAGGTTTTGGAATGTGAAGGGATTTCCATTGTTTCTCAAGAATAAATAGGCATTCGAGCCTCATTGTAAAATAGTTCAGAGACGTGTATCCACACATCTCTTCTCATAGATAAGCTACCATCGCCCTAGCTGGTTGATTTCCATTTTTGGTTGTAAGCATATTTTAGTATTTTCCATTAATGAAATGAAGTATTATTTCCACTGTATCTTGTGTATACGGTTATCTCTGTAATTTGTTGCATTCTTGTTTAAGTCTGGTTCAACACATGATGAGGTCGACACGATATGTTGCAGTGGGCATGTAGCTTGAGATGGAGGGGCCAACCTTCCACGATGGAGCAACATGTGGAGATTGTTCCATGGTGGTTGGTGATCATCGATTGAGAGGATATCTGATGTATGACATACTAATGGGTGCATACCTTGGTATGGTTATCTTGGTGACGGATGGTTGCCGAGGTGGGACATGATGGAGATGGTGGTTTTACATATCTTGTAGTGATGGTTGCAGTATGTGGAGGAGTTGACATCATGGATGATCTTGGTGGATTGTTACCAGGATGGTATGCTGTCGAGGATGACAACGATTTCAGGTGGAGGAGGATGTAACGCCTTCGGAGTTGTGCGATAGTTGGGCACTGGGTGACCGTGCGTGTGCACACGAGCGAGTGGTTGTGCGGTGCAATGGAGGTCGTGCACGACCGAACGACGAAGCGAACGACTGATTGGGCGAACGATGGAGAACCGTGCGACGAAGGTTATGCGATGATATGTGAGCTTGGTGAAGCGACTAAGTGTTGAGCGTGGCTTATACCCATGTGCGAGGAGCGTTTGCAATGGGAGTTGGCCGACCCATGGTGGAAGGGTGTGGCGGACTTTACAAGCGCCCGAACGATGCGTGTATGGGGTGTGTGGGCGGTCGGCTGGGCAGCCCACCCACACTCAACGATGGCTCTATATGTTTGCGTTTTGAAGTGTTCAACTCATCATTTGACATTCATACATCTTCGCACAAGTGAGGAGAGGCGCAGTATTGTGCACAAATACAAGGAGGATGCGCCCATTCTTAGGCGAGTCGCACAAGGGGAACGCGTAGAGCTCGGTGTTCGGTGAAGGTGCGACCAGTGGTCAAGTGAGGCGTGCACGGTGAATGCGTGGCACCCGATTTGTGCGATGACTTGGCGGGGGTGTCTTGGCGACTCAGGTGAGCGCGTGCCCATCGTGCAAGTGTGCACAAAGACTTGTTGGAGTGCTGAGATTGCGGACGAAGGTGTGCCTTGGTTGAAGGGGCCCGTGTGTGGCGATTTGGAGACACGCCCAAGTTGGGCAAATGACACGACGGTGCAACGAGGTAAACAAAGGATTGGTTAGTCGTGCGGCGACCGTGCGGAGGTACTGACGAACTGGGCAACCGAGTTTGCCGATGTTGTGAAAATTTGGCTAAGTGTAAATTTGGGGTTTCCCAAGATTTAACTTGTACATTGTAAAAATGAAAGATTGTATAATATATTGTTGGGCAGACTCATATTGCAGGGAGTTGCCCCACCCTTTATACTATTGTGCATTTCTCTTGTATAATGTTGTTGATAATGAATGTGTACGGGTGTTCATTGGTATAAAGGCACATTAATAATACTTGGTAATGAAAATAAAACTAAGTATGGGTTGTTAAGGTGTAGTCTATAATTGTAAGTATTGGTGAAAAGAAAACGGTTAGTAGTGTTGCACCTCGCCGACACGGTTGTAAGACCATTGTAGGCTTTGGGGCATGACAAGAAATGTCACGTTGGACCATTGTCATAACCGCTACTTTCCTTCAGTCACTGGTTAAGAGAGGCCAAACTTCCGTTCGTGGGAGGAATCTGCTTTATTAAGCAGACAATGGACCGAAAGTATTACGGTAAGGACCCTTGATGCAATAGAAGTTGTGTAAGATGCTAGGTTGAAGGATGAACAAGCTGTATGTTTTTGAGGAGAAAATCTAGAATATTCATACATTAAAGATGTGAAGCAAACATCATTGTATTTTTTTTTATTGTATATTTGCATGAAGGATTTGTGAGGAAATTGTCAATGTATTTGTTTGTGCTTGTTCTTTTACTCCGAGAAGGGAATATATGAGTAGTATATGTACCATAAATAATATATTATTATTATAATTATTTCTTATAATGTATTATATTTTTTTTTGCTATAGAAGGAGATTTAATTTTAAAATAGTTTTGGAAGTATTATTTAAAATTGTTATTTTTAAATATTAATAAATAAGTAAAAACCCGATATTAAGATTGCAGTTGTCTATAATGTGACTTTTTGAAAGCCTTTCCAGTGGGTTTTTTCCGGTCAAAATCCCGCAGCAATTTATTCGAATCCCAAGTTTGAGACTACGTTTTTTTGCACAATCAAAGCGTCCCAGGGGTTTTTCAGGGTGCTGAATCCAAATATGCAGTTAAAAACCCATTTTAACTGCAAGAAATCAAGATTTAACCTCAATTTCTTCCGCCGGATTCCGTCACCGGAATCTCCAAAAAGTCGCATTATAGACAACTCCATTAAGATTGGGCATGTAGGTAAAATGTGAAAACCTATCTCGCAATAAACGACTAGTTTTTTTTTTAATAAATGATGTGTTCTTCAAAATAACATTAGGAAATTAACTTACATTTATTAATATAAAAACACTGACTAATTTCTTATTTTATTTGAAATGTAGTCTATGAACAATATTAAGTTGGTATGTGGTTGACTCTAGACCTTCCGACGACACAACCTACCCTTGCTAGACAATCTAGGCACTAACTTATCCGAAGAGTTATGCCATGCCCATTTGACTTTTATAAGTTTATTGATCTCTCCTATCTGCGCAGGCGATGACTCACATATTAATAAAATCCGACAGTTAAAAGAATTATTGAATCAGACTATTGACAATTGATCATAATGCATTTCAAACTATAGTTAATATTCTTTAAATGATGCATAACTACAAGATGTTTGGCCGAGTATTCGAGGGCCTCGGCTTTTGCGTGGACCAAGCGCAATCCCATAGCATCTTATATTTTTTTACGATCCTACACAAGCCAGAACATGTATTCTATGTACGGTTTTTATATGGTTGAGATATTTTTTAGCATTACGAAACGAAGTGGTCTGGTCACATTTTAAAGGGAGATGGATCCCGGGTCTGTTTCGTAAATATCGAGTACTTGATCCGCTGATTTTACAAGGAATTTTACGAACGGGAAGAAGGTAAAATTAGTTTCATCATGTAGTGAAACAATATGTTAATTGGGGAGGGATCCTGTACCCTCTGGCACACAGCGTTGCATGCCTTTCTAAGATGGAAGATTAGCGTGATATTTAGGCCGATAGGCCTTTCCTTTGAAAGGAACCTTCGTCGTGTTTTTCGTTCTCCGGCTGACACGTGGCATCGGGTCCCTTTCGTCCTCATGCTGACAGCTGGCGGGGTCGGGCGGGCATAACCCCTAGCGGTCTTCTGCGGTTCTTCTGAGGTTCTGTTTGGTTCCTGTCCACCTCTCCCGGCCTCGCGAGTTGGACTCTATCTATGGTACAAAATGCGAGCTTCCATCCGACGACAGATATACTTCTTCACTGGGGACTCTATCTATGGTACAGAATGCGAGCTTCCATCCGACGACAGATATACTTCTTGACTAGGTCATGGTAACTAACCGGCCCAACTGACGTTGCGTCAGATTCATTTGCGCCATCCAAGGTAGGGTTTTCTGCTGCTGCTTCCCGGCGGGTTCCGGCCATTACACACGCATCCTACCCACCCCCTTAGTAAGATTAGGAAGGAGGAGTCGTTGGCTTAAGAGTTAAAACCCTTCGAAATTGAATGTCATAATGAGGGTTCTTTCTTACAGGGTTTTACTATGCCTATGAAATCAGACAAAACATATTTGTTTTCAGGGCGCTGGGTATCGGCGTCATTGATCCCGTCGACAGAGGACCATTTAAGGTTAATAAGCTGCACCCTCAGGACTTCCAGTGCCCCGCCTTATTTAACTGTCCTCAGTTCTTCTCTGTAGCAGGTATGGAATATTTGGGGTTTTTTATGTCATTGGAGTTTATTTTCATTACAATTTGCTCCAAACCCTTTTTAATTTTTCTCCAATTTGGTGCAGGTAAACCTCTTCCCAATTTTGTCCGTGGTGATTGATCCGTCAAGGTTGAAGATTAGCATACTGCCATACCTCCCAGGTACTAGATTTATGTTCTAGATGGCTTCGTCAAATAAGCTGTATCAGTGTTATTTTCTTGATTTCATGAGCAAGTCGTAGCGGCCATTGAGCCGAGAGTTTCTATTCATGAACTCGGTTAATTATTCATGTATGAACTGTTAAAATTCAACTTCCTGAGCTCATGATTTTATTGCTTCTCTTACTTCGGGCATGGGTATGGAAAAAATGGGTTATGGTCAAATATGTCTAACGTGTATGGAATTTGGATCAATGCTACAATTTTTATAGCATTCAGTTTATATATTTACAATGTTCCTCCACCGTAACGAAATGCTATGCTGTAAGTCTTCCTTTTTGTTAAAAAATTATGAAACATGTATATCTATCGGGTGTGTCGTATGGGGTATTCTATTCTGTCAGTTCCACATTTTGTTTTGTTTAGCCCATTTACCATTTTGTTACTGGAAAATTTGCAATAAATGTTTATTTATCTGTTATCTTTATTGTTGTAGTCTACTCCATCACAGAGGTTAGTTTCAAATTAATACATATTTATAAGTATTTTGCATTTCTTTATGCTTTAAGAATGTGGCTTCCTGTAGCCTTTCATGTTAAATGTAACAGTGGGACTATCTCCTGGCTAGGCCGGAAGACTAACCCAGCTTTCTGAGTTATTCCTTGTATTAATCTAATACAACTTTTAAATTATTATTTTGTTCACTGCACAATATAATTTACTTTTTGCAGTTATTTCAATTTCTTTTATGTAATTTATCATCTACTGTGTCATTTTGAACATTTGCACAACTTCAGCTAAAGACTCCAACGCTTTGGTTTTATACAACTTTCATTCACTTAACTTTTAATACACTTTCCACATGCACTATTTATCAATTTTATAATTAAGTTACATAATACTTTGTGCATATTGTTTTGAATTCACTTCAGGCTTCCCACTGTGGATTCCTTCTTCTGCATTAGAGTTTGAATCATCCTTTTCCTTTTTAGCATCTGCACTTTTGGGACGTTTGCTTTTGGATTCATTCTGTAGGAGGAAAACAACAGATCTGTTAAGAGTGTTCTGCCATGAAAGCAGACTAAAATACCTACAAAACTGCATGTCATACAAACCTATTTCACTTAATTTGACTCAAAAAAATGAGTTAATAAGGAAGTTGGGTTACTTTGACAGAAATTATCACCTTTGCTGTTATGTTATTTACGAATGTACTTATGCGCGCAGGTGCAAAAACAGAGTAATTAGTCCCACTTGAATATAATATTTAGGGTTACAGATATAGAACTAGGGAATCTATTCTATTCAACGCACGGCAATTAGGCCTGATAGTATATGCCTGCCCAAAAACAGGGCTAAACTCCATCCACGACACATATGTGAAATGTTCTGGTTAAAATCTCTGTGAAATACCAATACGAACCTCCCAGATTACTATTATCTTGATCGCATGGCTTTAATGTGTAAAATACAGGCTTTGAATCCTAAATTGGTGCCTTGATGCTCAATAAGTCCATTCCTTATTTGTTTTTGAGGGTTTCGTAACTCATATCATCCACTGTCAGTATTTTTACTTTCTTTGCTGCCATGTTATATATGTATATTATATATTAATTATAAATCTTCTAGGAAAAATATTTGTCTATTGCAGTGCCATAAGAACTGCAGACTGATTTTTAAATAATTCTATAAGTACTTGATCCACATCTCTTTATTGGGGCTATGAGTGTTGACATTTTAATGGCTTTGATTGCTTAACTCTTATCCAAAGCTTCTGTTGTATGATGTATCTCCCATTTCTTTTGCAGAAACTTGGGGAAGGTGTGAAAGGCGTTTATATCTCAATTGACGTGGATTGCCTTGATCCGGCTTTTGCACCTGGAGTCTCGCACCTGGAAACGGGTGGTCTCTCTTTTCGTGATGTCATGAACATTGTACAAAATTGCAAGGAGACATTGTGGCGGCTGATGTTGTGGAATCTAATCCACAACGTGACACAGTTGATGGAATGACAGCAATGGTTGCTGCAAAGCTTGTAAGAGAACTGACGTCAAAGATGTCTAAGTTGGCTCATCGAAAGCAGCCATGATCTATTCTGTTTCATGATACATGAGATCTGTAACAGGAGGAAGTTCTACAATTTTGTGTGTACTTGAGAGAATAAAGGCCTCCTTTGTTAGGGTTCTTCTTTGTAGAAGTGACTGAAGAATATCAAAAGACTCAGTCCATGGATAGCATCAATTTTGAACTATCCTGTGAACGCTTGACATAAATAAATGAATGATCAGGCTCTTCTTGGATAGTTTCAAATTATTTCGTTTGTCTATTCATTTGTTCAAATTTATTTAATGAGTCAATGCTTCAATCAATTGGTTTCTGGTGATTACTATGAATTTTATTAAATTTTTCAAGAGCTCTGGGGGATTGTTGAAGAATCTGAATGGATTTAGTATCTAAATGTACGAACATTGAGTGAATCTTTATAGTTCCCAAATCTGGATTGTAATGGACTGGCAAAGGTGGAGAAGTCTTGATAGTTCATGACAAACTTTTCTATATCTTCGATAATAGGAGACCAAACCCTAGCAGTGAGCACTTTCCTTTAACAACATACTTATGCTATTTCTGTGAGCATCATAGAGAAACCTGAAACTAAATTTAGTCCACTTTAGGACTTTCCAGTAGGAGACTGTGACATAATTCTGCAAGCAATTTCTTGAAAACAATTAATCAATATAGATGTTTACCCCCAGGATCTTGATCAATAACCTTTTGAGATCCACGAATTGCCCAATCTTTTTATCCTATGAAAGAAGCAAGTTTTCCACAGAGACAAACGAATCTCCTTGTTCTTTATTTTAGTACCTTGATCACTGAAGTAGGGCTTCTATATCTCACCCAAGCATTGAATTACCAGCTTCACTGAGAACCCTAGACTGTCTTTGACACCTGATTATGTCGTGTGTTTGTGGCACTAAAAACCATTTGTTGTCGACATGTTAAACATTCTCCTCGACATCTGAAACTTGGCATTTCTATGCTAATAATTGGACAGTGTAGGCATCTCCTTTAAAACATTTGGCAGCTCTACTTGGCACCTATCTCTGTCTTGGGCATTGGTACTTATCATTTAACGCTTAATTGGCAGCAAGTAGGGTGCCATAATTTATTACGGCGTTGTTTTTAAGCGATTTTAATATGAAGGGAATACAAAGTTTAGGTTGAGACAGAGTAAGGAAACATATATAAACTCAAGTGCTCAATTTACATGTTTTGCAACAAAATTTATGACATCCTCTTCGCAGAAATTGCTGTTTGACTTCTTCACAATAAATGCCATCGGTATTTGACCTGCTTCATGATCAGGATACCTACCACACACACCCCAGAAGGAAGAGAGTTTCATGCTTAAATAAATAGCATGTCTGCAAGAATCTTTGGCTAAAGGACATCAACTAATGTTTCAAAGGTCGTCTGGGCTACCAGCCCAAGTGTTCAATTCTAACTAAAACTTGAAAAATATTTGCTAGCTAAACAAGTGGTAAATCTAGCTGCATATAGACATTTGAAAGCATATCAGATCAACAAGTGGGAACTTTGGAAGTATATCAGATCAAGAAGTAGTAAATGGCACTCACGGAATAACAGCAACATCAGTAATATCTAGGTTCGAGAGGAGCAACTCCTCTAATTCCGTTGGGGCAACCTGACAAAATATAAGTCTTCTCTAAGAAGATCAATATTTTGGGTTTGCATTTACTAACAGTGTTTATCACTATTCTCATTAATGCAAGGATTACACCATAATCCCATTTCTGATTATTTTCATCATTTTCTTGATTTGATAATGACAATGAAATTACCATCATTTTCTTTTGATTTGATAATGACATATGATGAAATTACCATCATTTTCTTGACTTGATAACGACAGATCATGAAATTACTGTGTTCCCACTGTCTGGTATTGCAGGTTCATGGTGGACAGTATTCCCATAAGAACATTTCCTAGGATGAAGAGCCTGGGAGCGATTTAACCTTCCAAACCAATGTCAGTTTATGCAACTATATGGGATGCTTCTTCATGGACAACAGATGGGGGAAGATACAAAGCCAATTACAGTTACCAGCCATTCCTCGCTACATACACAAACTTCATCACGGTGTCCTGCCTTCCAGTATTGAAGGACGAACTTTACAATCTGGATAATCAGTACTATTCGCAAGGCAGAGTTTTGGACTGTAATTTCCCTCCCGAGCTCAACCAGTACCAGCTTCAAGCTCTGGATGTCGTACAAAAGAATTACATGGTCTACGATTACTGCCAAGATTTTAGGCGATATCCCAAGGGCTCGATGCCTGAATGTTCTGCAGTGCCCACTTCTTCCATTACCTCTGCTACTTCCAAGCGTTCAATAAACCTCGCTTGAGTGAGCGAGCAGGAATTAGATCCATGTTTTCGATCTGAATTATCTATTAATAAATTGAAACGGCGAGTGCAATCATGTATTTCATAAATTATACATAATGATTAACAGTTTCAATGCCAGATGAGTACAAAATAAGCTATTTTATGTGCTCTTTCATCTCATTCTACAAGGATTCTCAATGTTGATACCCATTCAACAAGAAAAAAAATTCGATTCAGATATTTAAGAACAGTTTTCTCAAATTTATAGCTTTTCACAGTTATGGTTCCCAAAAATAGTAAAGTGGGTTGTCTTACAGCAAGTGAAATACAAACACTTTTGACATTTTAACAAATGAACCTTGATAACTGACTGTCCTGTTAGTCCAATTCTACCTCATGGCCTACTGGCATCGATTTTGGTACTTGAGTCAAATCAATGTGTGTTTTTTAAATTCATCATATAATTTGTGTTTTTAAAATTCATCATAGATGAAATACAAACACTTTTGACATTTTAACAAATGAACCTTGATAACTGACTGTCCTGTTAGTCCAATTCTACCTCATGGCCTACTGGCATCGATTTTGGTACTTGAGTCAAATCAATGTGTGTTTTTTAAATTCATCATATAATTTGTGTTTTTAAAATTCATCATAGATGAAATACAAACACTTTTGACATTTTAACAAATGAACCTTGATAACTAACTGTCCTGTTAGTCCAATTCTACCTCATGGCCTACTGGCATCGATTTTGGTACTTGAGTCAAATCAATGTGTGTTTTTTAAATTCATCATATAATTTGTGTTTTTAAAATTCATCATATATTTTAATAGATTTGTTTTATTTAGAGAAGCTAGAGACTATAGATGAGCTGTTATGGATGTGTGTTTTATATGGTTACTTTTTTTTATGTTGTTATGGGGCAGGCAATTAAAACACTGTTATCTTTTGCCTTTTCTGTTCATAAGGCATGCTTTCCTGCATAGTATCCTAATCCCTATACTACAACTCTTATTTGGAGTGGAGTAAGGATTATGCTTGTCCCAAGCAAGTCTAAGCCTTTCAACTCTTTCGACTTATTTGCTTATATCAAACATTTATGTAGGGTTCAACCAATTAACATTTCATTGAGTATGTATTTACAAATCAATGATTTTGGGATCAAATCCCACAAAGCAATTCTATACCTGCTCTTCAAATTCCTTCAAGCTTTTAAAAGTAAAATCAATGAATTATCAATATAATTTTACCATAATAAAAAACAATTAGAAAGCCTTTAGCCAGCTCAAATTGCTCATCCGTTAGGCTTGAACCAACATCTCTTCTAGAAAAATTCAACAATTCCAATTTAATAATCCTATCGGCCTCTCTTTGTACCTTTTGGGACAATTGCTAGTTAAAATAAATTTATATGAAGTTGCAGGAATTTTAAAAAATTATTATTTTTTTTTTCAATATTTATATTATAGATTTATTCTTAGTTATGGATTTAATATGAGTTCAATTTGATAAAAAAATTGAGATGTAGCTTATTTTAGAAATGTAAAAAATAAATAGGATAAATTTTTATTGTTTAATTTGTATTTTGAATGTTATAAAAATATATAATCAGCGCAATACAATTAATAATGTTAAGTGTATTTTGGTTTAAAAGAATAACTATTTCTGATTTTTAATAACTATAAATAATGATAGTCATATTTATTTATACTTATATAATATACTTATTATCTTAATATTAACTTTGTATATTAATTATACTGAAAATTTTGCTATTATATTAATAATTATAATTTCACACATCAGCGCAAATCTAAATTTCTCACAAAAATATATATATATATATATATATTATACTTATATAATATAATAGAGATTAATGAAATTTGAATGTTATAGAGATTAATCTACATTAGTTATTAGGCTATGTTATTTAGCACACATTAAATTTTTGTAATCCCAAATTTGGGGAATAATCTCAAAAGTATTCATAAGGGAATACACAAGTTAATATTAAATATTCCCAAGTTAATATTAAAATTGAACATTAAAATATTTTCTTTTAACAATTTTTTCTATATATTGATATATATGAGGTTGATATTAATGTTCAAATATTCTTGTAAAATATAAAGTTTAAATATCTTAGTCAGACAATTTTTTTTTACTTCTAATTATTTTACATGAAATTTTTAAATTTTTTTTTTTTAAACAATTACTTTCTATTAAAATAAAAAATATATTGCATAGACATACTTGCCACATATCTACCCACATATACCCGAAATAAGCATGAACCCAAAAAAAAAAGATACCAAACATTTCATAATATCCAGAATAACATCCCATACCAAATGTTAATGTATTTTAATATTCACTATCGAAGAAGACGAAGAATAAAAATTTGAGAAGTGGTAAATTAATATTTATTATCAAATATTAAAACATAGAAATCAAAGTATAAATTCTATGTTTTTCACTAATATTTAAATGCTTTAAAATTAAAAAAAATTATATAAGTAGAGATGATGTTCTTTATATTCTTTTCAATTACAAAACATTGGAAAAATAGTGTAAGGAGAGAAAATACCTTCCCACTTTAAATTTACTGAAGAATTTTAGTAATAAAAGTGAATATATATTTCATATGTGTTTGCTCAATTGGGGGTAACTAAAATATCGGTGGAAGATTTTTTTATAAAATATTAAAGGATTATATATAAAAAATGGTATAAAATATTAAAATATTATATAAATAGAGATGTTGTTATATTTCTTTGTAATTAAAACATTGGCAATGAGAGGTAAATACCTGCCCACTTTAAATTTACTGAAGAATTTAGCAATGAAAGTGAATATAAATTTAATATGGGTTTATTTGATTTAGGATAAATATAATATAGGCGGGAAGAGTTTTTATAAAATGTTAAGAGTTTATATATAAAAATTGTTAATAATAATTAAAAAGATAAAAATATGTGAACAAAAGAACAATATTTTCTTAATTTAATATTGCTCTATATATATATATTATATAACACAAAAACTAATACCAATCAAATGACTACAACAGGAAATACATCATCATTACTAATTATAAATTAAAATTATGCTATTAAATTAATATATTAATGTTAATTGCAAAATTCATGTAATAACTTATTATTACTAATATATTATTATATTGGCAAAAATAAATATATATTTTAACATTAAATTTTAAAAATATTTTTTTTAATTTGTATTTTCCTTTATATTTTAAACTTAACTGTTTAAAAACACTTTTCCTAATTTAATTGTATTTTCTTTTAATCTATGTGAAAGAACGAAATTATTTTTATGAGAATTATAAATATTTATTTTCTAGAATTATATAAAGATGTACATACCAAATAGTTAGCGTAATTTATGATTTCAAATTTGAAATATATACTTCTAAATCTTAACGACACCAATGAAATTTTAAAATCTTTAATAAAATATATCAAACAAATGATATAAAATGACATAATCTAATTTATGATTTCAATTTTATAATATATAACTATAAAGTTGCATTTGCATATTATCTTATCGACGGTGATGAAAAATGTAAATCTGTTAGTAAAACATATAAAACAAATAGCAAATTGAAATATACAAAAATACTATCCAAATAAGAAAGGAATCATCTAAAATATAAAACGCTTTTATGAAAATGAAAACGAAAATAACCCATTAGGAAAAAATATTATGAAAATGACTATAATAAAGAGGATAAAAAAGTTAGAGTTATAATGTAAAAACATTGAATTCACATTTATGTGCTCCGATATAAAATTTGTTTTGTTTGCTAATTTATTTTTAGTAAACCCTAAAAGCTTATTAATAATAATAATATTAGCAGTCTTTTATTAATAATAATAATATTAGCAGTTGTCTATAATGAGACTTTTTGGAAGCTTTTCTGATAGGTTTTTCTGGTCAAAATCCGGCAGCAATTTTACTGGAATTGCAAGTTTGATCGCTATTATCTGCACAATCAAAGCGTCCCAGGGGTTTTTCAGGGTGCTGAATCCAAATATGCAGTGAAAAAACCATTTTAACTGCAACAAATCAAGATTTAACCTCAATTTATTCCGCCAGATTCTCCAAAAAATCGCATTATAGAATTGTTTTTCCAAGTAATGAATAACATATTCCTGGCTTTTCTGGACCCTTCCCTGTTGGAGTGGTTTTTGGTCATAACCTATTCTGCTCGTATGTCTTTTTCTGCATCACGAACGAATGATTCTGCTCGATGCCTTTTTCCGCTTCACGTGGGTAACAGGGTCAGTAAATTGCTCGCATTTATTTCGGTATTATATGGAGTTAGACCGGAAGGCTTTGAAAAGTCCACTCAAAATTATGATTGATAAAGAATAATGACATCAAAAAATAATTTTTTAACTTAAATTAATTTTATTATTTAAAAATAATTAACTAATTTATTTAATTATAAAAAATAAAAATAAAAATTTATTCCATTGTTATGATTTTTATATTAGAAAATAATATTAACATCTCATTGATTATAGAATAATTTTTAAAATAATTTTTTAAATTATAGTTTCCAAAAATAACTTTTAAAATTTTAATATTTATTTTGTAATATATTGTTAAGATTTTGTTGATTATCAAATCATAGTTTATAAAATTAGTTATAATTTTTTTTGAAGTATTTTTACTACTTTATGGTACTACTCACATAGTGTCATCCCCACTTTAAAAAAAATATGAAAAATAAATAGAAAAACAAGGCTACAATTATTACCTTTCATTTCTTGACTTTTTCCATGAACAACTATCCAACTTTACATGCAAGCATATCATTACTAGCGGAAAACAACTATGCACCTACAATATTTCCAATTCCATCATAGTTGCAAAAAACAATTACACATCTACACTATTTTCAATTCCATCATATATGCAATTCACAACAACAAGAAGGAACAAAGGAAACAATGGGCTCCATTGCACTTAATTCATCAATTTCCCATTCAATCATACATGCAACCCACACCAACAAAAATGAGCAACGGAAAGCAACATACTAATTACTCGTTTTCCACTTCATCTAATTCCTTGGCCCACATCACATCCCATCAGGACAACTATTACAAAAAACAATAATCAATGTTAGAGAAGACAAAAGACCAGTAAAAGAACATTGATCCTGAAAGGATCTACTAACCAAAAGGGAAAGAGAGGATGCAGTAGATTTAAAAACATATAATTCTACCTTATTTTTAATCAAAAGAAGCATAGAAAGTGATAATAGTCAATTCATTCCTTAATCATTCAATTCCAAAATATAGATAGTAAACTCTCCTAGTTGCAATGCACCAAACAAAAATGATGTGAACATGAATTAAGTGTACAATGAAAAATAAAGCTAAAATTCACAATCTAAATCCTTCTCATTGATTAGCCTTTTCTTCTCAAAAATTTTGATGCACTCACTATAATTCTCAATTAGTCCAAAGGAGAACAACACGGTCTAAAAGATTCCAAGATTCCCATCTAACAATATCTATGGGATTTACCTTAAATATCAAATATAAAATTAGTTATCTATGGTATTTACAATAAGGACCCTATTACTAAACTCTGTCAAGCCCTCACCCATGATCTCTTTACAATATAACTAAAGCAATCTTCATATAATCATTCCAATGCAAGTGGATTGCAACACTTAACAAAGCACACAACCGCGTGACCAATAATAATGTTTCCCACAAATATTTAATTTCTTTGTTTCCTAGGGTCATCATGTCATGATCCCAACACAAGAAACATTATACTGCCAAACAATTACAATGAACACAATTCACATATTTGCAACAGAGACTATAGACACAAATAATATCCAAGCATCTCTCTTTAAAAAACCAACATTGGTTAGAAACATTGAAAGCTATAAAATAATATATAAAGCCACACTTCAAACTCCATATTAAAATATTGAGTTTTATCAAACTCATAGTTCAGTCAAATAGAACTACCAAAGTCTTCAAAGTTCACATAGCCTAAATGACAATGTAGGAACAAGTTCGACAAAACAGGACAGATGTTGTTTGGTGGATGAAAATTGATTCATTCCAAACCATAGTATTAAAGTAGCCAATATAATAAATGCGAAGACATCAAGATAAAATGTACGTCTTGCAATCATAAAAACGATTTTACACTTCATCCCTCCAAATTTCAAAGGGAAATAGCTCTTGAATTTCTCAACTTGAATTTTGATGATTCTAACCTTCAACAGGTCCATTTCCCTTGCTGAAAGAGCTAGATCTATGTGCTCCATAGATATTTAGTGATAGATTTTAGTCTACATAATGTCTCAGTAAACCATAATCCAATTTTTTGTCTCAAGAATTTCAACTCCTAATAAAACAACACAACAAACAAACATTGTTCTAATTTTAATTATCTCCTTGTTAATTTCATTCCAGATATGCATGCTCTCTTTCTTGACCTATGCATACCAATGTCACAAAATCCATATCCCTCTCCCTTCATTCGACCAAAGACTTAGTGCCACCAATGAATTTCCAAGCCCACTTAAGAAGATGTATAATAAGTTGAGAAACATTCTTGTGGACTGGTTGGGCAAGCCTTGATGCCCAATATAAATAAGGAAGTCTAAGAATGAAAAAAGAAGCATAATCTACTTCATTCGCTAGCTACTCCATGTCCCTCCATCTGGACCTATGTCAACCCCGATAGTGGCTTCGGAGTAGGTCATGCTCCACATCTAGTTCCTATTTTTAGATTTATCCATGGAACTAGGAGCTACAAGCCATTAAAGTAACTCAGGTTGACGTTTTTAGATCCTGTAAATTCACAAGAATTTTGAAATGTTAAGAAATTTACTACAGAGAGATAAATTATTACTAACATTTACCGATATTTACAAAGAGGAATAATAAAAGAACTAGCAACAATACACATAAATATTATACACAATATTTATCTAGGAAAAACCCATCTCAATGAAATTTCATTAGCCTTGGCCAAAACCTTGGCCAAGATGGCCATGTTAGTTTTCATCGCTCACCTTGAGGCCATGCCTTACAATGAAGTCTTCCCAACCTTATATGGGCTTCTTTACATGTAATAACACGGGTAATAATACCATAGGTGCATTATACCATGTGCCCAAACCATTGTTGTTTAACTAGCTCAACCTTAACTCAAAGCTCGAGTCAATTTTACCTAACAATTCCCCCTTTAAACTTGACTTACTAGGTATTAGAGTAGTATGCCCATTTATATGCAATAAAATTTGACTTCATTATAATGTTTTTTTTTGTTTTCCCTTGTTTTTTTGTTTGTACATATGACATCAATGTCCATATAAAAAGAACCCATCTATCAGATTACATGGGTCACCAGCCATTGTAACCACCAATTATCTAGGCATACTTTTCAAGTACATGGTTCATCAATTAATTAATCCACGTGCACATGTCATCCTCATCCACTAAATCTCTCATGACCCAATAGTGTGCAACTTTGCTTCACAATATATTTGCAAGAAAAACTCAATTATCTCTCTATCTACAATGACAATACAAACCCTTGTCAACAAAAAACATCCTTCGGAAGCCAACTTAGCTTACCACAAAGAGATAAATTAGTACTGATATTTACTTAGATTTACATAGAGGAATAATAAAATAACCAGCAACAATAGACATAAATATTATGCACATAATATTTATCTAGGAAAAACCCATTCCAATGAAATTTGATTAGCCTTGGACAAAATCTTGGCCAAGATGGGAAAGTGAGTTTTCACTTCTCACCTCGAGGCCATGCCTTACAATGAAGTCTTCCCAACCTTTTATCAGCTCCATTACATATAATACCATGGGAAATAAGACCATGGGTACATTATACCATGTGTTGAAACCATTGTTGTCTAAGAAGATGTATGATAAGCTGAGCAACATTGTTGTGAACCAGCTGGACAAGTCTTGATGCCCAAGATAAATAAGGAAGTATAAGAATGAAAAAGGAAACATAATCTACTTCATTCGTTGGCTACTCCAGGTCTCTCCATCTAGACCTATGTTAGCCCCCATAGTGAATTGGTAGCTTGTCATGTTCCACATCTAGTTCCTATTTTTAGATTTATCCATGGCACTAGGAGATGCAAGCCATTAAAGTAAGTCACATTGAATTTTTTACATCCAGAATTGTAAATTCACTGCATGGATAAGTTTTTGGGTATCTGTAGAATTTTGAAAAACCCAATGCCTTATAATAAATCTCCTTTGGAAATAGACAAAATAGAATAAGCCACAACAGTTGGCTAAGGATATCAATATGCCTTTACAAATTTTGCAAGATGGGGTTTCATTCCAATGAGTTTTTGCAATAAATCCAAACAAGGTCTAGTAAAAAAAATATGCAATGCCACAATTTTTGTGGTTTTGAGTCTCCTAAAAAAACTCCGAATCCCAATTCAAAGAAACCAACTAGATTCATAGATAAAAGAAAAAGACGATTCTTTTGGATTGTTTAGTCACCGATGGGGAGGGAAAAATTCTTCAAATCCTCCCATTACAATTAGTAGGACACAACACCTTTGCTCCAGAAAAACAATGTAGAGTTGTGGCGGTAACATCTAGAATGAGTGGCGTTAATGATGTCCCTTCATGAGCTCTCTCCAAAAATATTTTATGTATAAGACTAATTAATAAAGAAAAGAAAAAACACAATAAAAATAGTTATTCACCAAGAAAAACTATACCTCAACCTCTACCTCTACATTATGGATTGCAAGTCCCTTTTAAATCAATCTATTCACCCACCTAAATGGGCCTTCCAGGGAATTGAACCCAGACCTACGATAATAATGTGTTTTTCAGGAACTTACACAAACTCTCAAATTTTCTGAAATCCAAAGAAATAAAATAACAGAAATACCAGCTTCTTCTCTCTCTCGGTTTTGAATAAATTAATTTAGTCGAACTTTGGTCTGATTTGATCACTTTTTGTGGCAACTTAAGCTTCAGAGCCGAGGATGAGAACTCCTTGCTCTATCTGACTTGTGGGTGTTCTTCATCATCGTCAGAAAAAATTGGGGAAACACGAGATAGGGAAGGGCTAAGTTGATCCATCGTCTCATATCCATGTTCCTCTTGATCATGATCACTACTGGGGAATTGAACCTCTGACAACGTGTCAGTTTCTTCTTATTATTTCAGCTTTGGCAAGAAGAAGAAGCTGACGATCCAAACACAGTTTTTCCCTTCCTGGAACTCTCACATGGCACTCTGAATGACATTGCATCCTCTACATCAAAAATTCCGAAAAATAGCCTCGGAACTTTGATTGAATTCGTCACTACAATTCGTCTTTTTTACTTTGCTATAACAATAGGAAATTCTCGATCTAAGAAGCATCAAGTCAAATCAAGTCTCATGGAGTTTAACAAAGTATTCTAAGGCTAATTTATGATTAGATCTAAGACTTTGAGCCTTGAGGCAATGAAGTAGTTTTTTTGGGTAGTGAAGTATTCTTGAGATGGGTTGAGACTTTTTTAGGAAAGATTTTCATAAGGTAAAAAATAAATTTTAAAAGAAATCTCTCCGTTGTGTAGTAGAAATATTTACATGGTTAGTCCAAAAAGAAATATGGAAGGCATATTTTGGTCTCGCAAGTAACTACAAAATCTCTTTTTATAAGCAGGTGTCACACCCCTCTCTTGTGTGTCAAACTTTGAAAACCTAAGCTGAGGAAAGCTAGGTCTGATGTGTAATATGAAAAGTAGATAATTTATGAAATAATTAATTAATTAATCACTTCGGAAAGTGAGACATCAAGAGATGGGATTCTTAGCAAATCCCATTGGGGAATGGGATAGGATATATATCCATCGATAAAAGCATAAAAGTTGTGCGGAAGAGAAAGGAAATATTTTACGAGGAAAGACATCGTTGGAGAGAAAAGCAAGATTTTCTAAGATAAGTCTAGGAAAATTGATAAAAAGATACATAAAAGAGGGATGCCTCTAATGGAAACCATATCATGAAAGAGGGTATTAAATACCCATTTCATAGATCAATTGGAGGTAGTTGATCCATGGTAAGAACCTTGGCTCGGGGGTGAACTGAAGAGTCAATTCTAGGTTGGGTGGTGGTGCTCCATTTTCCGAGTGGTGTTCTTTCTTGCAATCTAGTCGGATTCACCTGCGTGGAATCTTCTATATGTTTACTCACTTTTTGTGTTGTTAAATTGTTCAGCTCAGATGCATAGATGTTGGCGTTATATGTATTCATGTGAATGATTTCATTCTTATGTACATGACTCTTATTGCATCGAAGAGTAGAGTTAGTGGTAGAAGCATAGTAGGTATTTGCTATTGCTTGGCCCATGGAGCTCTCTTACTCATGATAGAATCTACGTGGAACCATTAGGCATGAGAAGAACTACTTATATTATCCTTGGTTGTGATTTGAGCATATGTGGATGCGTGAGACATCTATTCAATCTAAATGTGATCATCATTATGTTTAGTAAAGGAACATAGTGTGCCTCTAACATTAAGTGATGTCCCGAGTTAAATTTACCAATATTTATGCATGAGACCTTGGTGCATGCAGAAAAATATGGTATAATGTTTCTAATTGTATAATCTATGGTTCTAGTTATCCATGCCATCTTTGAAGCTAGTTTAGCTATTCCTGCATGTTACATAAGAGTTAAGACAGTGATATTTTTTACAATGCCTGTAGCACTATAATTATGATTCATTACCATTCTATTGGAGGTAGTTGCAATATAATTCTCTATTAATGATAGTATGGAGTCATCAGAGAAGTTTAAGGGTTGCATGTCGTGATTCATTCCTTTCTCCAAGTTGGGGTTTATGCATAAAGGTTGGTCAAAATAGTATATAATATTTTGCCTAGGGTGTATGGTTCATTACTTTAATGTTGTTCAGTATTTAATATGATGAGTATAGTTGCAAGGAAAATCAATGTGCATGTAATGATGGAGTAACTCTACTTGTGATGATTGTTGACTCTTAACTATAAATGAAGAAAATTTATAGCTAAGGGAACCTAGCAGCTAATTTTTTGAGTAGGCTTAGGAGGTATGTTACAAATGGTATTGGAGCTTGAAGTGCAAACCTTTCGTCCTATGGGCAAATACGCCTCTATGGGATATGAGAATTTATTAAAACCAAATAAGAAAAATAACCCCAAAGTCCATAATGGTGAAGTTAAATCTTGAAACTTAAAACATGTGAGTATCATAATGATTTCATGTAATCAAAGGAAGGTAGGATTCTTTAAAGATGAATCTAATTATTAACATGGTTATTGAAGGACCAATAACATATATATGTTAAATTCACTATATATAAGTTGTTATTATTTCAAAGAACTTAAAACTAATGGGGGGTTTTATGCATGCAGTCCTTGTAAAATAAGGGTCTTTATTCGTTAATTTTGTGCCATTGTGGGAGGATGTTAAGAAATCCGTTAGATTTTTTTTTTTACCCAACCAAACTTACATCAATTTGCTATCAAATTAAGATGGACCTATCCTAAGGTATACCTTTAAGGTTGATAAATTTTGGTATATATATAGTAGTGTATGTATTGGGTAATTGGAATGGCATAAATGACCCCATACGTAATTCCGAGATAAAATTTGAGTTATGCATTATCATGGAGGCTGCAAAACGCATAGTGAAATACGCACATTGGGTTATGGGGTCTGGAAATTGGGCATTTGTTCACACATCCTGCCACATCGAACAGAAAGATGAAAAGAGTTAGTTTTCTATTATAAAATGGATTGCCATAAAATAAATAATGTCGAGATCTACAGACACTTCCATCCTGCTTGAAACTCAGCTAACTAATTTTGACGGAGTCTCAGTTGTTCATATTCAACACCTTTGACAAATCATGGCCACATCAAACAACTGATGGTGACATGGATCAACAGTTTTATCTCCATACTTCTACCATTTCAGTGTCTACCCTATCATTCTATTCCCCATTCGGTGGTACCCACCGCCAATGCATCCATTGCATGGAGGCACTCACCACAGTGATTAATTGGCGAGATTCAGTAAGTGATTCCCTTCGAAATTGATCGACCCCCTAATGAAGATATATCTCGACCAATTCAGGGTTCAAAATAGATAATTCAGCCTTTCTCGGATGGTTGATGTAAAATTAAACTTTTGGAATGGATGATTCAATCCCAACCTATGAAATATTTCAATAAACAATTGGTTTCTCTCTCCAATCATTTATGAAGCTCCTCGACAAAAGAGGAGAGAATTACATGGGAAGAAATGTCATCTGAATTGTAAATCAAGAGGGAGATGAGACCCTGCATAAGTTATGCAGATTTCCAGATAGTGGGTCTTATCTTGTTGGAGAAAAGTTTGGAAAATTAAATTAATTTAAAATTTGCAAGGTAGGAAGACGTGTGGTTCACCATATGGTTGCTCCTCCCAACTGGTTTAGTGCTTGATGCATTGGTCATTATCCTTTGTGTGATATTCCTCAAGCGTGGCATTCCTTTTTTATTAAGTTAGAAGTTTTTTGTTTTAATCTCAATAGAATGGAATGTACGTCGACGGGTAAAGCAACAATGCCTTTCAAAGTTAGAAGGGGGAGAAAATCACATGGCTGATTGTTGTTTCTGGTTGATTTTAAATACTACCTTTCAGGTTTTTTTACCATAGATATGGAGGCAATTCATCGTTGATCGAGTTGGCCACAAACGCAATGTGTGGATAATGGTTATTCTTAGAGGCATCCTCACCCTTAGTTGGAGAAAGCTTATCTGTAAATCTGAGCCTCAACCTTTCCATATGATGAACACATACATAAAAGGAGGAAGAATGTATAATGTTTATCCCGAATTCAACTAAATGTCTATCCTCTTATTCATTAAGGCTACACATAAATAAGTGACCAAACTCGATACACAGGACAAATCAACTAGTTCTTCTCTGCGTTTTGTTGAGAGGAAGAGCAATGTGGAAACTGCCTGTCAGATTCTCTACGTAATTGAGTTCATTGCCTAGGGTGTAAGATAGTGGAATGAAGATTATCAGCGCATAGATATGCTTGGTTTCAAACCTCACATCTGACCGAGTTAAAGTAGTAAGGGGATCGGAAGAATAGAATACACCAACCTTTTCTTGCAGAAAATTTATGTGGATTCGAAGATGGCATGGGTATTTATTATTTTTATTTCTAATGATTTTGTTAGAATCTAAATTAGATCGATATATATTACAAATGTGGGTTATGCAGGACAAGGTTCATAGTTGCATATGCGCACTGGTCTAAACATTCATGGTTTGATGGATATATATTGGGGACATTTATATGTATGAATAGTTTTTGAGGAGGAATCACATTTTCATTCGCAGTCCTCACCATCAGAATAACCCAAGATTTACTCTGTGTATGTTCTAGTTAGCACAACTGATAGAGCCAATGTGCTCACTCATCGACACCCTAGTTTACATTATGGGTTTCCTTGCTTGCATGGTTTTTTTTTTTGCGGGTGGATCTACATTTGCTTCTAGAGGATTGGTATCTATAAAAATCCATCCCTTCCTCGCTCATTTTCATTCATAGTTCATAACCTTCGCAGCAAGCAAACAATAATATCTGTTTTTTTCATAACAGATTCTGTTTAGTGTTTGTGCCTCGACTGGTAGAGGAATCCGAGAAGGAGCGAGGAGGATGCACGTCTTAATTGGTCAATGTATATACCACAATCGGCGATGTTGTCTTGAATTATTGTTTGTGTTATATACACCATTCTATTGATATGCTATCTGATGCATCTAAGTACCACTATGGAAGTTAGTGAAGTTTCTGTAAGTATTTCCTACGAGGTTATGGGAATCATATCCTAGGATCTAATGGATTTTTCAAGCCTGCTGCTTTGAGGCATTAGATAGACTATTTTCTGCCACCACAGTTTGACTTGTTATTCTTCTACTCTTTACATCTAACCTTTGGAATTGGTGTTAAATGATATACGATGTATGACACAGTGCACCTGATAGACCCCATTTTATACAAACATGAGAAATACCAAACTACATATAGCTATGTGAGTTATTTTTTTTAAATATGCTCCCATAAGAATATGAAAACATCCTGAGTTTCTTGAATTACATTAATCATTAAATGTTGTATCTTAGCTCATTGTACATATGTGTATGTCTTATTATGTGCTTGCCATGAGCGACAAAGGTATGCATGACAAAGATAATGAGCATTCATGCATTAACACCTCTCATGTTTAAAAATAGAGTTAAGATATCTTGAAAGACGTATATTCACGCTTTATAAGTGAATGAGAAGGTGTTAACCGTTACAATTTTATGAAAATTCTCAAAACTAAGTTATTGTTGAATGCTTGGGAGGAAAAGAAAACCTTTATACCATGGTTTAAAATAATTATGATAGACCTCGTTTTAAATAAGTATGATTATGGTATTAAAAAGATTGAATAAAGAAGTCTAGTGGTGGGCTATATTGCTAATCATTTGCTATGAGTTGTTGATTTAGAATGATGATCATTTGAAACATTTAGGAGGCTCACATGTAATGTGATCATCAGTATTTCTAATGTTTCACTTATTGATGTTACTATACAGACCGTCTAGCAAATAGGATTTGATTATAGGTTGATGATGAGGATGATGCACTCGGGAGCGTATTTGGTATATGGTTACCAGGAGTTGCTTTAGTATGTTGCATGCATAGAAAAGTGCTAAAGTGGAGAATTAACATGTTCATTAATGTTAATAACTTACTTTTATTCTGTCCCCTCACAGATGACGAGTTTAAAATTTTTAGTTATTATATGTTGTGAAAGTTTTTAAAATTTAAGATATGGTTAAATGCTTTTATGAAGATGCAATAATTTTATATCATGATTGCATAGCAGAATATGATATTTAAATAACTGGTAAACATGGTATAGCATAGTCATCATATTAATGTGATATTAAATTGTGATAAAAAGGAATGCATCTATAAGAAGATACGAGTACTTGAGTTGCACAAGTACATGTATAACGTGCATGAAGGACTCATTGTGGAGTTGCAAAGAGCTGCATGGATACTTTTTCATGCGTGAGGGAATCACAATTCTCACAAAATGAATTATGATAAAAAAACAAAAGGAAAGTTACCTTGTATGTTATAGAATATGTGGTATATTTGAATGTGGTTAGATGACATAAAAGTCACATGTTAAACTATGTTTATATTAAACATCATTAAACGAATTTTTAAGTGAGTTTCCATATATATTAGCAAAGTGGACATTAATCAATATATTAAATATTCAAGTTTTTTGATAACTATATTTCAAGGGGGAAGAAAAAATCGTTGGACATCTATATGGGAAAAAACAAATTTCCACCATGTTGAAGTGTAGGGGGAGAAGAGTAATGAAAAGAAAGGACAAAACTTATTATTTCAATAAGTAACTTTAAAAATAGTGATAGGTAGATTTAATCATATAGCCATGATATTATTTTATTCATATTTAAAATTATATTCTGAGATTGCATGTCTTCTCTGCATGGTCAAAGTTTTAAAAAATACAAACTCATGGAGGTAATTTAGTAATAAGTCATCATCTTATTATACCTATATCAGATTTGATTATGAGTTGTATGGGTTCTAATTAAGAAAATAAAGATTTTCTTAAAGGATCATTAGAAAGGAGATATGAAAGACATGTCTCTGTAATAGCATGATATTAGGTATCTTAAAAATTATCCTTCAATTTAATGTTGTTGTGTTGATAAGTGCACATGTAGGTAATGTTGTAATTCACTTTGGATATGGGATGCCAAAGGATGAATAAATTTAATAAGAAAATGTTCCAGATACACTTTAATGGAAGGAACAAAACCTTATGAGGAAATTATGCATAGTTAATTTAACATGCATAGGTCAGAACTTATGGAATTCCAATTGAGTAAAGTAATATTGTAACTTAGATATGCAAGAGGAATAAAGTACGTAACAATCTACCCTAAACTAGGGATGAGATTGTGTAGTGTATGCATAAATGTAATACAACATATTGTACGTACATATTAAAAAATTACATCATACATAATGATAGTATGATAATAAGGTCAATGGAATGACACCAAAAGTACATCTAGTCTAAATACATAATGAAAGTATAGAGGCAATTCCTGATGCTTCTGGGCTAAAGGTAGAAAGACAGTGTTAAGCATAAGAGAACCCCCCCGAAAGTTTAGTCAAACTCTAATGTGTGGAGCTTTGCAACTTAAGGTGCACCCTAAAGTTCATGTCCATCCAGATATAAATGGGGTTTTGTGCGTAACGTCTCATCGATATGAACCTTTCCAATCTGCAGAATGAATTGAGATATTACAAATGTACTTCTTGTGGGAAGTGGTAAGAGTAAAATGATCTATGTACTTCTACTTTATATCACCAATGTAGCCATGATGATGCTTGATGCATTAGCACAATTCATAATAAGAATGGTACTCTAGATTTGGAACATGATGGTCCATATTAATAAGAAAATTCTTCATAAACCCAAAAAGGTTTTTTCCTAAATACAATTTATGATGATCTAAGAAGGCATGCATCCAGAAGGGATGGCTATGTGGTACGAGTAATTGAGGTTATTCTATGCAAGAATATGGGGATCTAGCAATGTAATCACTAAGGTCACAACCATGCCACCTGGAATACATATGTTATACTAACAAGAAATATTGGGAAGATTTCCAAATAGATTACATTGATAATGTGTTTGGGATGAATCGCACAACATAAGAATTGTTGCATAAACCCTGCGAGAATTCATGTTAATAAAATTGATAATTAATCTTTTTGTTTTAAGGGTGATTTAATGTTAAAAGGAGGTGTTAACATGTAAATACCCTAGGATCATACCCTTGCATAGAATTTTAAATGGTGTGAGGTTGTGAATATTGTATCCTTCATTTATAACTCCTATATGGGAGATGTATGCATGTGCATACTGTTTATTAAATGGGGTTTTGACCTACACAAAATTCATCATGGCCAACAAGGTGATGGAAGAATTACAAAAAGAGCAATAGTAACTCACACGACATGAATTGTTTAAGTGTGGAATAGTTGTTAAGTACCAACCCAATTTTTCTTAGTTAAAGACAAGATAAGATCATTATTAGACTTCAAATATCTATGATAGACTAAGTATCATAATTAATAGTTTTCTCTATGTTTAAGTGG
This sequence comes from Pinus taeda, assembly GCA_000404065.3. Taxonomy (NCBI): domain Eukaryota; kingdom Viridiplantae; phylum Streptophyta; class Pinopsida; order Pinales; family Pinaceae; genus Pinus; species Pinus taeda. The sequence goes on from APFE030505089.1 coordinate 183,299, forward strand.
AAGTTATATCCCGTTGTTGCTAAAACCTTACCCAGATGACAAATTTAATCTCAAAACTAAAAGTCATGGGTAAGATAAATTTATAGTATGAATAAACACTTTTATTATATTATTTTTTTGATTTTGTGTTGCAAGCACATGAAATAGGAAAATGATTTTCTAAATAAAAGCACTTGAATATTATGACATTAAATTGTTCACTAGTTGTAGAAATGGAACAGGTCCATGAAATTCCTTATTCTCCTAGCAATAAACAGAGCACAGTTTGTTCCACTTACCTAAAGGTAATATAAATAAATGAAGGAATTTTGGCATAGTACTAACATGGTTAGAAACATGTCGATGAATTATATGCCATGCAGGTCACGTTATGGATATTGGTATGTTGTACCAGTGGTACATATGGTACTATGTACAAACAGTATATATGATACCCATATGAATACATATATTTCATAATAATAATATATGACATGTATAGATGTTTGTGTGTAATACACAAGATGTGCAGGCATGCATGAACGCAGTGGGTGGTTGTCTAGCATGGAAACTGACTTGGAGTGTGTAAAAAAGAAGGAAGCTAGGAAGTCATTCAAGGATAAGTATCATTGTTTCATTTCATATTTGTATGCATGTGATGATGATTCTAATGAGTACATACGATTATGATGATTATGTGTGAGCTAACCTATTATTATACTTGGTACTGATTGATTTGGTAAATGTGCCAATTGACTTGTTGTAGGTAGAGGAGCTACAGGAAGCAAATGCTCAACAAGAACACAAAGGCTTGGAAGAATGCAAGTGAAGAAAATGCATTTCTTCAAATAAAATAAGTGATGGGAAATATAATTCATAGCTACTCAAATAGTAGTATTGTATATCAAATTATGACATTAATTGTGGTAAACATAGCAAAAATTTTGAATCTAAAAACTCTCAGAAAATTGATTGAAACCAATGCTACGGGTAGCAATGGAAGGATATGCATGGGAAGAAATCCTTTATAACTGATATATTCTATAGGAAGATTTTCATCAGTTAGCCAGGCAATGGGAGCCTCTGAATTCAGAGACAACTACCTGTGAACGAGGAAATAATATTGTAAGATGCGGTAATACACTGAGGACAATGTAGATTTAAGTGGGTGATTATAGAACACCCTTCCCTTGTGTGTCAAACTTTGCAAACCCAAGCTAAGGAAAGCTAGGTATGATGTGTAATATGAAAAGTAAATACTTTATGAAATAAATAAATTAATTAATCACTTGGGAAAGTGAGACTCCAAGAGATGAGATTCTTGCCAAATACCATGGGGGAATGGGATACAATAAATATTTCATGATAAAGATTCTAGATTCAATTCTAGATAAACTAGATGGATTGGAGATAAATATCCATTGAGAATAACATAAAAGTTGTGCGGGAGAGAAAGGCAAGCTTTTATGAGGAGAAGCTTTGCAGGAGAGAAAGGCAAGCTTTTCTGAGATAAGGCTAGGAAATGGATAAAATGATCCATAAAAGAGGGATTCCGCTAATGGAAACCGTATCATGAAAGAGGGTATTAAATACCCATTGCATAGATCAATTGGAGGCAAATGATCCATGACAAGAACCTCGGCTTGGGGATGAACTTAAGGGTCAATTCTAGGTTGGGTGGTGGTGCTCCCTCTTCCAAGTGATGTTATTTCTTCCAATCTAGTTGGATTCACTTGTGTAGAATGTTATGTATGTTTACTCTTTACTTTTTATGTTGTTAATTTTTTTAGCTCTGATGCATAGATAGCGGTGTTATCTCTATTCATGTGAATGATTTCATTCTTATGCATGTGACTCTTATTGCATCAAAGAGTACAGTTAGTGGTAGCAGCATAGTAGGTAGTTGTTATTGCTTGGGCCATGAAGCTATCTTACTCATGATAGAATCTTTATGGAACCATTATACATGATAAGAACTAGTTATATTATCCTTGGTTGTGATATGAACACATATGGATGTGTGAGACACCTATTGAATCTAAACTTCATCATCATTATGTTTAGTAAAGGAGCATAGTATGCCTCGAATGCTAAGTGATATCTCAGGTTAAATTGAGCAATATTTATGAATTATACCTTGGGGCATGTGGAACAATATCGTATAATGTTTCTAATTCTATAGTCTATGGTTCTAGTTATCCATGCTATACGTTGAAGCTAGTTTAGCTATTCCTGCCTATTGCATAAGAGTTATGTTAGTAATATTTTTTACTATGCTTGTAGCACTATAATTATGATTCACTACCATGTAAGTCGAAGTAATTGCAAGATAATGTTCTATTAATGATGGTATGGAGTCATCAAAGAAGTTTAAGTGTGCATGCGATGATTCACTCCTTTCTCAAAGTTGGGGTTTATGCATAAAGGTTGATCAAAAGAGTATGTAATATTGTGCCTAGGGTGTATGGTTCATTACTTTAATGTTGTTTAATAGTTAAGTTGACGAGTATAGTTGCAAGGAAAATCATTGTGCATGTAATGATGGAGTAACTATACTTGTGATGACCACTGATTCTTAATTGTAAATGAAGAAAGTTTATACATAAGGGATCCTCACAGCTAGTTTTTTGAGTAGGCTCAGGGGGTATGTTACATCACGACAGATGCTTCTTAGGAATCTCTATTTATAAAAAGAACTAATGGTTCTCTTTATAATCAAGATTAATGCTTCTTATGAATCATGTAGGTTTGAAAATATCATTTACAAGTCCAATGTTGTATTCGCTGAATGACATCTTACTAGATTGTTTATTTAAATATGTCTTAAATATCAGTAGAGTATAGAGAAATGTTATTTGCCAAATCCCACGACGAGAATAATTAATGTGGGCATGATGCTAATCCCTAATCATTTAAGGTTACGGTAAGGCATATATTTTGACTTTTATTTTCTGTTTGCAAATAAAAACAGGGCAACATTCATTACAAGTTGAACCAATGTGATAGTGGGCATAATGCTAATCACATAACTTCGATATTTTTAGATTCTAAAAATATTTCCAACTTAAACTCGTAAAAAATGTGAAGTTTATTTACCTAAGAACATCTAAAATTTCCTCTTCTTATGAAATAATTGATTATCTACTTAGAGGATAGTGCAGACTAATTGTAAATTTATTGTAATTTATTTCAAATAACCAATTTTATACTTCAAAGAATATACCAGCTCCGGATTGGAGAATGGCACCCTCGTGCTCTTCATCAATCTATTCCATAATCTCATCGTGTGTTACCACTAGCGACGTACTCTCAAACCTGTGATATTGGAGAATAAGTATTACCACAAGGGCAGGTTGGCTTACGTTTCAGATGACTAGTTGAAGAAGGTCGAGAATATCAAAATGGTGTTGTGCACCATGGTTCCTTCCATTTTTCACAGAATGTGCCACATTTAGTTCAGATTGGGAAGCCCTATTGCCAAAGACTGGTTTTTAGCACTGCTTCGAGACAGCTAGGAAACTTCGTTAGGATGGAGCCATCGGAAGGACCATGACTATGTTGGGGCATTAGACAGTGGATTTGCCCGGTAGATCCAAGAATTAATGGATTTTTTCTAGATGCAAATCAGTTGCACAGTATCTGTTAAGCCCAAATTTCTACTATATAACAGAGAGATTTCTTTTCAGAGGCTAATTTATGATCATATCTAATACTCTGAGCCTTGAGGTAGTGAAGTGGTTTTATGGGGTAGTGAAGTCTTCCTAAGATGGGCTAAGAATTTCTTAGGCAAAATCCTGATCAAATCAGAATTTCTGAGGCCTTAAATCATGTAAAGTTACCTTGTGGCAGAGGAGAAACCCTTCTGAAGTGAGCCAAAAATTCTAGACAGTTGTGGGTCTAAAATAAGTGGATGAATCAGTTGAAATCTATTTTGTAACCCAACGAAGTCATATCAGTGTGAAGAGAGGCCCTTCAAGCCATACCAAATGTGACAAGGAGTAGTGAAATATTTTCTAGACAAAGTCTGCGGCAAGGCAACTAAGACGCCTTGAGGCTGGCCAAAACTCTTCTCTGAAGCTAATATCTGGGCATATCATAGTCTTTTCTGAGGTCAAACCCATTGAAAGGTCACCTACAGTAGGCTGAAGGTACCTAGGATTGGGTTCTCCCCGCTTAACAGTCTCATGAGTTCAAAATTATGGCAGAGAATAACTTAAAACCTTGTCTACGCCTATTTGCGCATGAACGAGAGAAACCCCAGGTGATCCACACCTATACTAGGGCCATAAGAAGGTCTGGAATTTGGTCAAATGTCATAAGTAAATCACAGGAAGGTTTGTAAGAAGTTATGGAGCCAAGTCTTAGTCAATCAATTACGCACTTGTAGACCTCCAACCATCATGTTGAAGCAAATCAGGTTAAATATGTGACACGATTGTAGTTTATTCCTCAATCCAATCAAGAAGTTTACGACGAGCATGCTAAAGTTAATAGAGTGGTCAGAGTTCATATTTCCAAATCCAGAGGCACGCACGAAAATCAAGTAGCCAGAGTTCACATATCTCTTCAAGAATCACACTCTTGTCCTAAGGAGAGTATTTAGGAAACAAGCCATGATGATGGATTTCTTCATGATGGACTAACAATCTCCCAAACTTCTACAAAAATTGGTTGTGTCAAAATATAATTGGCTTGAAGGGCGAAATTAAAGCGCTTCGACTGGGTGGGGTGAACAGTGTTTTCCCACCCAATCTAATAAAAAACACTCCTTTTGGGCATAAGTATTAAGGACGCCATCCACTTACTATTAGCTACAATACACTATTGGAAAATTTCACGACGTACTCAGACCGAGAGCCTGTTATATTTAATCATGGCTTTCTTTAACTTAATAATCAATATTGTTAGTGCTGGCCAATTTCATTGATAACATATCTAGATGAGAATCTCAGCAAAGTAGTGGGTAAACATAGAAGGATTCAGTGATATTTCCTTATCTAGGAGCCAGCTTTGTAGTTATCAAGACCCATAATTCACCCTATTCAAGGCAGAATGATGAGATATTGCATTCAATGACTTGTTAGTTATCTATTCTTTAAATAACTTTGATTTTTTTGTATTTTCTTTGTAATATCACTTCCATTTGTAATGGTAACGTCATGGCATAGTTCTATCATAACACATGCTTTATTAAACAGTTAGGGTTTTAATAAAATTAGGTGTTAACTTGTAGCCAATTAAAAAAAAATAGGTTAATGCAAATATATCCCAGTTTTTTCTTCCTATTACAACATTCGAATTTTATGGTCCCTTCGTAGGTCGTACGAGCACCCGCCTTAGGTTGGTTAAAATTCCTATCTCAAGAATGGAGCAGTAAGAGTTTACATATTACTTTTTGTAGTTTAATATATTTCCCTTACATTCCATAGATTATTATTTAAAATATGTGCCTCCATATTGCTTTAGAAAAAGCACGAATTATTTCATTTTTCCTCAGTTGTTTTTGTTGGAAAGACGAAGGAGACAAAAAAAATAATTCACACAAAAATCCACATGTTGCTGATATTCTTTTGATCACACAAAACATGACTCTTACAATGAATCCGATGAAGGGCATTTAACCTTTTCCAAGTAGTGACTTGCCTAAAATATCTTGACATGCAACCACACACTAAAAATAATCTATCACTTAACTCAACGTGAGTCAAAATTAAAAAACTCAACCCTCAACACTTGGTTAACTCACTCTCTAAGTTTAGCCAACTCCTCATGTAGGAGTAATTAGCTTATTTTAACACTCCCCCTTAATTACAATTGTTAAACTAAAACATGACTCATGAAAGCTCAAACATGCCTACTAGTCTATGTCTCGGCTGGGCTTACAACACCCAAGTTACTTCTATGAAAATAAAACACATATTTTGTTAATGACTTAGTAAATACATCTGCCAATTGACCACTAGATTTACAAGGCTTCTAGTGAATTTCTCCATTTCTAACAAGTTCTTTAGTAGTGTGATATCTAGTAACAATATGTTTGCTCTTTTGAAGAAACAAACTATTCTCGGATAGTGCAATCACTGAGGTGTTGTCACAATATATTGTTGTTGATCCTTGTTGTTTTTGCTTGAGTCCAACAAACACTCTTCTTAACTACACTACTTGACATGTTGGTGATGTTGCTGCTAGATATTCTTCTTCTACTCACAAAAGTCTCACAATGGATTGCTTCTTAGATGTCCATGAAATCACACATGAACCAAGATGGAACACACAACCAGAAGTGCTCTTCCTATCATCCAAACCACTTGCAAATTTTCTATCTATGTATGCAATCAAATACCTCTTTTTTGTGCTCGCATACATTATGCCACAATATGTAGTTCCTGCTATGTATCTTATAATTTCTTTTCCTACACTCCAATGTGTGCCTTTTGGAGTCTTCATAAATATAGAAATAAAACTCACTCCTTGCATGATATCGGGTATTGGAGCTGTGAGATACATGAGGCTACCAACCAATCTTTTGAATAGAGATGGATTGAAATTTGATCCTACATCATCCTTGCTTAACTTTGTACCCGTTCCAAATGGTGTAGGGATAGATTTGCAATTTTCCATCCTGAATCTTTTCAACAAATCTTTGGCATATTTATTTTGACAAATAAAAATTCCTTTTTTCAAATTTCTCAAATTCTATGCCAAGAAAATATTTCATGAGACCAAGATCTATCATCTCAAATTATTTTATCATGGCTGCTTTAAATTCATCTAACTCAAAATCACCTATAAAAATCATGTCATCAACATATAAGCAAACAATAAAAATATTTCCATCCTCATTTAAATTGTTTACAAGATACATTCAATGTTTCTTCTACAAAATCCATTCTTAATCATATAGCTGTTGATTCTGTTATAACTAGCTCTAGGTGTTTGCTTCAGTCCATAGAGCGCTTTCTTCAACCTGTAAACTTCCTCTTTGTTACCTTCATCTTCATATCCTAGAGGCTGATACACATATTTTTCTTCTTCTATAATTCCATTCAAGAAGGTTGATTTCACATCCATCTGATATACTTTCCACTTGTTCTGAGCTCTTGTGGCTAGAACTGCTCTTACAATATCCAATCTGGCTACTGGAGCAAATGTTTCTCTATAGTTTATTCATGGTTGTTGTGAGAATTCTTTTGCTACAAGTCTAGCATTAAATCTATCAATTTCACCTTTCTCATTCAACTTTGCCTTGTACACTCACTTTACAGCAATGAGATTTTTGTCCTTTGGTTAATCAATCAAATATCATGTATCATTAATTTCAATAGATTCAATTTCTTCATCCATGACTTGCTCCCAATTTTCATTTCTGATTGCTTCTTCAATCAAAGAATGTTGGAATGACAACAATGCAAAATTTGAACTAACATCGAAATCATCATAAATATCTTTCGGACTTCTTATCTTTCTCTTGCCATTTCTTGATTCATTACCTAATGGATTGTTGGGAGAATCTTGATTTGTTGATCTGCTTGAAGATCCATTTTTCTCTGAAAATCATGGAGTCCTTGTTGGTGTGTCTCTGTTTGGTATCTTCCCTTATGATTCTTGTTGCTCCTTTTTTGCTACATCATCTTTTTCCATCAATGGTACTTGTGCATCAATTTTTTTGTCTACAATTCCATTCCATGACTCTTGTTCTTTGAACATAACATCTCTCCTAATGATGGTCTTCTTTGTGACATGGTTATACAATTTGTAAGAAAATGATTTCTCACTATAACTAGTAAATATGCACTTTTCACATTTATCATCTAATTTTCCTCTTCACTCTTTAGGCACATGTGCATAAGCTACACATCCAAATACTCTGAGATGAGATAAACTACAAGACATAACTAACAATGGTTGTTTTGGTACTCCGTTCATCACACTCTTTGAAGGAGAACATAAATAGCACATGCAACCTATTCTGCCTAATACTCATTAGACAAGATTCTACCTTTCAACATGCATCTTAACATGTTCATAATTTTCATTTTCTCTCTCTGCTACACCATTCTGTTGCGTTGTGTACCTAGTTGTAAATTGTCTTCTGATTCCTTGTTGTTTGTAGTAATCATGGAATTCCTTTAAGTCATATTCTCCACCACGATCTGACCTCAATACCTTGATCTGTTGATCAATTTGGTTCTTTGTTAAGGCTTTGAATTGCTTGAACTTTGCAAAAGTTTCGGACTTCTGCTTCAAGAAGTAACCCTGAGTCTTTCTACTATAATCATCAATGAAAGTAAGTAACGACTTCCACCAATCGACTGTGTCCTCATAGGTCCACATAAGTCTGTATGCAATATCTCAAGAGGTTTCTTTTCTCTAAATGCAACTCCCTTTGAAAAACTTTCACGGTGTTTCTTTCCAAAGATACAACACTCACAAGTACTAGCAGGTTCTTTGATGGGAGGTAATCCTCTTACCATCTCTTTTTGCTGCAACAATCTTAAACCAAAAAAGTGCAAGTGTCCAAATCGAAAGTGTCATAACCAATAATCATCAGAACATGCAATTGTGAAAGAAATCACCTCACCATTGTAAATCATAATTAGAAGAAAGATTGTTCCTCGTCATTTGTGCCTTTTCTATCAGCTGCTTTCCTGGGGGTTTGCCATATATAACACATTATTGACCTTGAAAGATAACTATGTATCACTTATGTGTCAATTGACCAACACTTATCAAATTATGCTTGAGATTAAAAGCATAATATACCTTTGAGATTTTCTTCGGCTCACCCTGATTGGTCAAAAAGTTGACCACTCCTTTGCCATCTACATCCACAGTCTTGTCAATCCCCAACATTACCTTTGGTTTCATAGATTGATCGGTATTTCCAAACAAATTCTTGTTGCTTGTCATGTGGTTATTGCAACCACTTTCTAATAGCCACACACTATCAAAAGGTTCATGCATGGCATGGAAAGCTAGGAACATGGAGTTAGTACTCTTCGTACTGACATTAGGTCTCTAGTTCCCTTAATTAGCTATGATCTTCTTTCTACATTCACGAACATAAATACCAAATTTATTGCAATAATAACATCTCACCTTTGACTTGTCAACTCTTTTATTATTGCTGAAGCTTTTGTAGTTGCTTCCACTGTCATGTTCATGCTCTTCTCGGCCATCTCTCTGACCACCATATCTTTTGCTTTGGCCTCTATCTCTCAATATACTTCTACCTCGACCTCTATCTATTGAAATAGAAACCTGAATTTTGAAGGAGGTCTCTAAACTGAAATTCTTATTTCTGTCTATCATTGCCTCATGCAATAGAAATGATCCCATCAACTCATCAACTATCAATGATGCCAAATATTTGGCTTCTTCTATGGCTGCTTCCACAACATCAAATTTGGTAGACAAAGATTCGAGGAGCTTCTCAACCATTGTTTGATCTTTAATTTCTTCACCATAAATCTTTAATTGATTTATGGCAATTATGACCCGATTCATGAAAGAATCGATGTCCTCTGTCTCCTTCATTTGCAAACTTTCAAAATCTCTCTTAGTATTCTGGAACTTAACAATATTGATTTTGGCCATACTTGTATAGTTTGTCGCCAAAGTATCCCATGCTACTTTTGTTGAAAACATGGTCATAATCTTTTGGAACGCTACTCATCCACTCCCTGCTAGATAAGATGCAATGCTTGTGCATTCTTCTTCTTGTCTTTCTTCCAGTGTTCCCTCTCTGCATTATTGAGAGCTCGTTTTGTTGCTTCATCCTTAGGTTCTTAAAACCCACGCTGAATATAATCTCAAACATTATGTGTTTACAACATGGTCGTCATCTTAATGACTTGCACATCATAATCTTTCCCTATAAATAGTGAAAATTAAGATCGAAAATTTGAAAAAACCTTATTTCTCCAAAAATTTATGTTTGAAAAACACAAAAAGATCTCATTTTATAATCTTTGCGAAGCTTTTATAAAATCGATAAAACTCTACATTTTTATTTTATAAAAAAAAAACTTAAAAAATTCTTTCATAAATTTTTGTAATATAAAAAGTCTTAAAAAAAATACAATCACAACTCTTTTCTAGAGAAAGAAACAAAGGATGGTCACGTATTGAAAAGAAATTGTATTGTAGCTTCGGTTTTTTTTTTAAATCTTTGACCTCAGTTTTGAAAAACAATATGCTGATTTTCCTTTTGAAGCTTTGACTTTTCCATCGTTGGTTTAACGACTTTACTAAACGGAGGCATGGTGGTTTTATCTCACAGCTCTCTGAACAACGAGCTACAACTCGACTTAAGATGACCAAACTTTTGAAAAACAATATGCTGATTTTCGTTTTGAAGTTTTGACTTTTCCATCGTTGGTTTGACGACTTTAACGGAGGCATGGTGGTTTTATCTCACAGCTCTCTTAACAACGAACTACAACTCCACTTAAGATATAACCACAATATATATATATATATATATATATATATATATAATTAATCTTCGGTTGTGTGTGTGGACACGGCTCTTTTTAAAAAAATTCCAAACCTTGCCCACGGACTATCTTCGGATTTGCTCTCGGATTCTTATTCAAATAGCGGATGCAGAAGGGAACAAATTTTGCGGCAAGAAAGAAAAGCTTTCAAAGTTTGGCGCGTGGCGTTTTGGATTGTGGCTCTGGGTTCTCAAAAAAAAATCAACAAATTAGAGCTTTTTGCGGTGTTTAATTTTTTTTATCTAGCGACTTGGTCAAAATACATATCAACCACATACTAAAAGTTATATCACTTAACTGTAGTTACTCAACCCTCAACACTCAGTTAACTGGATCTCTAAATTTAACCAACTGCTCATGCATCAATAATTAATTTGTTTGTTTATTTTAACCATTTTGAAAGGATTCTCTTAATAAATTTGTTGTGACACAGGGAATTGCTTACTGAATTTCAGATTTTGCTATCCTTATTTCGAGTAGGCTATTACTGTAACAAACCAATCACATTTTGAACTGGATTTTTGAATGATAGAATTTCAAAATTCGTTGACAGATTTTTAGAATTAGATGTTTTGATGGTTAGAAATTATTATATGGAATTATTCCGATAATAACGGGGTTTCGAAATTCATTTGCAATTCCAATTTCATTGTTAAAATTTTAATTTTCCCTCACGGATTACTTAGATTATTTACCGAAAGGGAACGCTTCCTACACAAATAAACTAGTTCACCTTTCTTTAACAAAAATATAAAAGGTCAAGATCATGTAATGATTATTTGGCTCAAAAAGAAGGTCCAATCCTTGGCCAACCTGTAAGTGTAACAGACATGTAAAAGCTCAAGATCATGTACTAGTAATTTGGCTGAAAGGAGAGTTCATTTCTTTACGTCATATAATATATAACGAAATCCTGTGAAGAGTATGATCTTGGAAACCGTGGTATTTTAATCATTCCCCTATATAGCTATTTCCACCTTTCATTGCTTTATCAATCAACGGACTTACTTTTGATCTCCTTCTTCTGTGTTGACTCACTATTAGTTAGAATCTCCTCATTTTACATCATACATATGGTAATGGTTTTCTCAACGGACTTACTTTTGATCTCCTTCTTCTGTGTTGACTCACTATTAGTTAGAATCTCCTCATTTTACATCATACATATGGTAATGGTTTTCTCTTGGGATGCATCATGAAGGAAGATGCTCTTTGAATTAGCGAAGATGTTCCTTCACTGAAGAACCTTTTAGGTGATCCTTGTGGTGTCAATTGGCCAACATAAATGCAGGGGTGTCATGACAACCTATGCAATCCTTTGATATTGTAAGGGAACCTCTACCCCTGTCACCGTTCAGCTAAGCCAGTGTTGGTCGCTTAGTACAGCCGACTTTAATCAACCCTTTCACGTGTCAGAAAGCTCAGGCTGGACTGTCGGAACAACCGCCACCTGCATTTGGGCATTGGTTAAGATCGGCCAGCTTTGGTTGGTTGTAGGAGCTGTGCTTCCTCTGCTTTATTAAGTAGACAATGGACCGATAGCATCACTGTAAAGACTACTGACGGATTGTTGCTGACGTAAGAATAGTATGATGCAAGAAGATGCTGTTGACATGACGTAATGTAATTAGTGAATATGATATTGGATTTTTTTGGAGAAAATCTGAAATACTCGTATATGTGTAGTATATGGATTAGAAATGTCATGTTATCACAAATACATTTTGTATTTTAAAAAAGAGATTTGAGTACGATAATTTAGAAGATAGAGGATAATAATTTGGAAATGGTGACTTGTAGCTTTCAGTTGAAACTGTTCTTTGAGAGGCCACCCACACTCTCTAATACTCACATTAAACCAATATCTGATTAAATAAATAGGAATACATTTGTCTTCAACCACTTCAAGAGTATCTGAAAAAATAGGATTTCAAAGCTAATTAAAATATTCAATTATAATTAGACATTAACAAAAAAATTTCCATTATTTTACTAACATGTCTCTTTATTGTAGAAATTCATCCAAAGTCATGTAAACTGGTTCGTCTCATCATAATATGGTTTTGCCTTATCGCTGAAAATTGATCACACTTTAAAAAGTGCTGGCTTGCTGGCTTGCTAAGAGGACTTTTCCTATTTTCAGTGTCCAACATTTGACCACAATTCTTTTCACTTAGAGAGGATTTTATTGCTTCTCTTTTCTCATTGTAAGGCAACTTATTAGGGTACATTCCCGTGATTCTGTTTTTTTCCTCCGTCCGGTTACTTTGGATCTTAGAAATGATGATTGTTTTAGATAAAAATTGTTAGCTCTCTGGAACACATTTGGTTTTTTTTTTTTTATGTTTTTATTGTGTTCTCAGTTACATCTTGATCTTCAACAATATTAGCTTATTTACATCTTTCTTCATAATTAAATAATAGCTTTTCAATTGCAGCATACAAAAGATAGTAATTTATAATATTGTTAAAAATTGTAATTACGCCTCCATGTGGAGTTGGCTAAGCATAGAGAGTCAGTTAATTGTTAGAAATTGTAATTACCCCTGCATGTGGAGTTGGCTAAACATAGAGAGTCAATTCACTGCGTGAGTGTTTCAGTGTCGAGTCAAGTAGAAGTTGAGTTAAGTGATAAACTATTTTAGTGTGTGGTTGCATGTCAAGATATTTTAGGTAAGTGTCTAGTTGGAAAAGCTTAAATACCCTTCACCGGGTTCATTGTAAGAATCAAGTTTTGTGTGTTCAATAGAAGCGCAGCAGCTTGTGTGTTCTGTGTGAATTTATGTTTTGTCTCTTTTGTCTTTCCAACAAATTGTAAGCCTAGCTGAAACATAAAGAACACATATTGGTTATCATCTCTATATTCAACAATATTAAGTTATTTACATCTTTCTTCATAATCAAATAATAACTTTTCAATTGCAGCATCCTGTACAAAAGACAGTAACTCATAATACATATGCTTATCAATTTTATCATGACGCTCATGGTCATCAGTAAAATTACCAGAGAATTCCTCCATTCAAAAATATTACGAGTATAAAAAATACAATGAAATGGCATCATGAAAAAACGATCATTGGAAGGGTCACATTGGAAGAAGTCTCAAAATAAGAATATTGCATGCCACTTGAACTCAACTCCAAATTTTGATCTTAGGGACTTTCAAATGGTATCATATGAACAAATCAACTAGTATGATGTGTCAAATCAATCATGTGAACCAAATAGATAAGACATCTACAATATCACATCCACTAATGATTGTGGTTACCAAACAATGTGATTTGTCAATGGAATGATACCCCACATCCTGGTGTTATTCTCTAATCGATTCAAGAGGGGTAACTGCACCTTCTACGATGAGCTATGTACATGAAACAACAAAAACACAGAACAAATTTGTTCAAGTATCCAATGGTGGATTCATGTGTTGGAAAAATCACCGCACCTCTATAGAATTCGTAATTTCCACCCTGGAGATCCTAGTTACTGGTTTGTAATGTTTACCAACACCTACGGGTTTTGGTGTAATAGCAAACCTCCACATGGTATCAGAATTTGGACCCAGGTTTGATTCCCCTGAGTTGCGTTTAAGGGGAGGTGTTGGAAAAATCACCGCACCTCTGTAGAACCCATAGTTTCCACCCTAGAGATCCTAGTTACTGGATTGTAACGTTTACCAACACCTGCAGGCTTTGGTGTAACAACAAACCTGCACATGGTATTAGAGCTTGGACCTAAGTTTGATTCCCCCTAGTTGCGTTTAAGTTGGCGTGTTAGAAAAATCATCGCACCTCTTTAGAATCTGTAATTTCCACCCTGGAGATCCTAGTTACTGGTTTGTAACGTTTACCAACATAGAATCCATAATTTCCACTCTGGAGATCGTAGTTACTAGTTTGCAATTTTTACCAACATAGAATCCGTAATTTCCACCCTGGAGATCCTAGTTACTGGTTTGTAACGTTTACCAATATAGAATCCGTAATTTCCACCCTGCATTTCACACCCCCGATACTTTTTTTGTTAAATTGACCGGGTGCGGCACCGCCTAAGTAACCAACATCTTTCATTGTTAACTTGATTTGCGAACTACGCCTTAACATTCATCTTTAAACCATGAATAATATATTAACGTGCGGAAACCATTAATATTAAAACATCAACAATATAGAACGACAAGAGAACGACAACACATGTAAAAGCATTCTTTTATTATATATGAGAAATTTTTACATTTGACCAGGAGCTTGGCTCCACTGGAGTTTACACCCAAGTCAGGCGCCCACCTGTGCAAGAGGGCACGGTGGTCTCACCACGACTTAACTGAAAGTACAACACATGAACTTCCCTTGTCGAATCGGGCAGTCGTGCCCGTGCACACCCCACCAACCAATACACAATCCAAAGCTCATACAATACTTCGGCGGGTGAGCACCCTAGCACGCCCTCCACCCACACGTCAACTGAACACAACCGCGTGCAAGAACTCATGTAGGCTGCCCGGTGGGCGAGCGCATCGACCTGTGCCTCCGTTGCGGCCTTCTACTCCCCTTCGCACCTTTTGCTCTTGGTTGAACGCCGAAGTTTGACGGTGAAATGCTACGACTTCATCGCATGTTTATATGGTATGTTGTGTGGAGGTCGTGCCCTCGGCTGACCCTTCCACATGTCTCCAACTTCTACGCCTTCAAATGATATCTAACACCATTGTGTGGTCGATCCACCCATGGTGCAGGACCGCCCACTAGCTCGCCCTTAGTTTGTCTACACTCTTCGGTCAGCTTCATGAACGAGCTCCTCCTACTCACCTTATAAACCTTTGAATGCCAATTCGTCCACACATAATAACATGCCATGCCAAGTGTAGTCGCATCGCACGGAGGAAGGAGGGCACGCCTGATCACCTGCCAACTGCAGGGCATTACATCCTCCACAACTCGAATCATTGTCGCCCTCGACAATCCCAGCTGCCTCAATATCTTCCGTTCATACTTCAAAATATTCTTCTTCCACCTCGAAAGTGAGTCCTCTGGTTCCCAGCTCCTCCTCTAGTGCATTCTTCCATCTAACAAGATACTCCCGTTTCATGTTGCAACCAATCCATGTAGTTCTGTAGCTCAAGATCTTATCCAACTCCTGTCCTGGCTTGTCCACAATCTCGATTTGTTCTCTCATCGGTTCAACTCTCTCTGGATGATCAGCATCAAGTCTCCATCTCTTTAACTGACTCATGTGAAAATCGGATCCTTCATGTGCATATGGTGCGGAAGCTCTAGCTCGTAAGCAACGTCCCCCACTCTCTTCTTCACTGAGAATGGTCCCTCATACTTCCGTGTCAGTTTGCTTGCAGTCCCCTTCGCTGGTTGAAACTACTCCCCGGTAATCCTAAGAAACACCATATCTCCCACACTGAAGGGCACATCCCGTCTTCCTCTGTCTACCCATTTCTTCATTCTCCTTGCAGCTTTATGCAAGTGCAACCATGCCAACTCCAAGGTCTGATCCCAAGCCTTCATGGACTTCTTCGCATGATGACTCCTCAAAAGACCTCCTGTCACTATGGTATGCAGTGCAACTGGCATCTTCCCATTCACCAACTCAAATGGGCTGTACCCCGTCATAGAACTCTTTTCAATATTGTAGCTAAACAGAGAAATATCCAAGAGTTCAGGCTAATTCTTCTAATCAGCCATCACATAATGTCTCAAGTAATCCTCTAGCAATGTGTTGATCCTCTCAGTCTGTCCATCTATCTGCAGATGGTAACTCGAACTCGTCAACAATTATGTCCCGACTAACTTGAACAATGTGGTCCAAAATCTACCTGTAAAACGTGGATCTCTATCTGACACGATGCTCAATGGAATCCCCCAATACTGCACTGCGTGTTCTTAAAAAACAACTCTGCAGTCCACTCAGATCCACAAGGCATATTTGTTGGAACAAAGACAACGTACTTCGAAAAACGACCAACCATGACCATGATCCCATTATGCCTCTAAACCTATTGTAACTGAGTGATGAAGTCCATCGATACACTCGTCCATGGCCTCTGAGGAATCAGTAAAGGTTGCAACAGTCCTCCTTGTCTCTGAGTATCCGATTTACCCTGCTAACAAATGATGCACGTATGTACATACTCCTCCACATCCTCCCGCATCTTTTCCCAAAAGAATCCTCTCCAACAATGCCAAAGAATGACGCTGCCCTGGGTGGCTAGCCCACAGTGAGTCGTGGGACTCCTTCAAAAGGTGCCTCCTAAGTCCAGATGACTTTGGAACATAGAGTCGGTTTCTAAAGAACAAGAACCTGTCTCGTAGAAAGAACTTTCGTGTCTTCCCTTCCTTTATCTACTTCACTATATTCTGTGCCAAAGTATTAGTTTCAACACTTTCCTTGAGCTTATTCTACATCTCTTCTGACATTTGAATTCGACTCCTACTCCTCTCTACCCAGTCTTCTCCTTCCAATGTCGCAAGTTGTCCATTCCTGCTAAGGGCATCTGCTACATCATTGTGCCTTCCCGGTATATACTCAATAGTCATGTCAAACTTTGCCAAGAAGTCCTGCCAACGAGCTTGCTTCACAGAAAGCTTTAGTTGTGATGCAAAATAACTTGCTGCAACATTGTTAGTCTTGAGAACAAACGGTGTTCGAATTAGGTAATGCCTCCACACATGAAGACAGTGAATGATTGCAGTCATCTCCTTCACATGAACTGGATACCTTCGTTCTCTATCCTGCAACTTTCGACTCTCATATGCCACTGGATGCCCATCCTGCATAAGAACCCCTTCTATGGAAAAATCTAAAGCATCAATGTGTACCTCAAATGGTCTCCCGAAGTTAGGCAACTTCAGTATCGGTGTTGTAACCATCCTCTTCTTCAAGTCATCAAATGCCTCCTGATACTTATCCGTCCATTTCCACCTCTTTTCTTTCTTCAATTGGTCTATCAGTGCCGATGTTACCTTGTAGTACCCCTCTACAAACTTCTGTTGGTAGTTGGCCATGCCCAAAAACACCCTCATCTCATAGAGATTGTTTGGTTCAACCCAGTCCTCGATCACCTTCACTCTGCTCGGTTCCATCTGTATGTACCCTTGACCAACAATATGCCCAAGGAACAGAATCTCAGACTGAGCGAACACACACTTAGACTTCTTCAAGTACAATTGATTTGCCCTCAGTGCCTCGAACACCATCGCCAAGTGCTTCTTATGATCCTCCATGTTGTCATTGTACACCACTATATTGTCCAAGTATACTACTACAAACGAATCCAAGTATGGTCGTAGGACATCATTCATCAAAGTGAAAAATGTAGCAGGAGCATTGCACAACCCGAATGGCATAACAAGGAACTCAAAGCTACCATACCTTGTTACTATCGCGGTCTTCTTCTCATCTCCTTCAGCTATCCACACCCGATAATACCCATGCCTCAAGTCCAGCTTGGAAAACACTCAGATTTTTGCAATCTTGTCAAAGCAATCAACAGCTAATGGCAAAGGATAACTGTTCCTTACTGTCTACTTATTCAATGCACGGTAATCACAGCACATACGTAGCTCATTCGAATCCTTCTTCTGCTGGAACAATATCGGAGCTCCATAAGGGGACCTTGAAGGTCTGATGAAACCTGCACCAGCTAACTCCTTTAGCTGTCGTTTCAATTCCTCCAAATCAGGTCCGGACAAACGATAAGGTGCTTTAGCTGGGGGTTGCTTTTCTGGCTCAAGCTCAGTGCTATGGTCCACTGCACACCTTGGTGGAAGCTTCTTCGGCAGCTCATCAGGCATCAAATCTGCATATTTAGTCAGCACCTTAGAAATCTCGGCTGGAACAGGCATCCCCACTCCATCACCTTCGACTCCCTTGAACATCACCGCATATGTTTCCATATCTGACTCCTTCATAGCTTTCTCCATACTCAATGCAGAAACATGTTGCACCTTGACTTCCCTCCTTTGCCTATGAGTGGGCAAAGTCCAAGTTTGTGTCTGTCCAACCAACACCACCTGATCACAGAAGGGGACAATAATATCCCTGTTTCCATTCAAGAAATCATGTCCGTGTATCATATCAAAGTCGTTCATCTCCATCACTGTGAAGTCTAACTGACCCTTCCAGTCTTTTATCTCCACAGGCACTTCGGGTGCCAAACCCATCACTTTAGCTCTAGAGTTCACTACCTTGACTTCCACATTCGAGGGGAAGATCATCAGTCCAACCTCTTTTTCCAACCATTTCATCATGAAGTTATGGGTGGCCCTTCTGTCCACCACAGCTTGAATGGTCGTGCCATGAACCATCAAGTCCATGAAACCCAGACTGTTCATCCATGATTTCTCCATAACTTTTCCCTGCATACATGTTTGTTCTCTGCGTTCATCATCGAGCAATGGTTTCACTCCCTCTAAACCTGCTCTGATACCACCTGTCACGAAGTGCAGATGTGTATCATCTTTATCATACACTGACTTCACTCGTCATGAACCTGCTCTAATACCACCTGTCATGCCCCCAATTCTTTTTTCATTAAATTGGCGAGGTGCGGCACTGCCTAAGTAACCGAAATCTTTCATTGTTAACTTACTTTGCAAACTACACCTTAACATTCATCTTTAAACCATGAATAATATATTAACGTGCAGAAACCATTAATATTAAAACATCAGCAATATAGAACGGCAAGAGAGCGACAACACATGTAAAAGCGATCTTTTATTATATATGATAAACTTTTACATTTGATCGGGAGCTTGGCTTCACCGGCATTTACACCCAAGTCGGGTGCCCACCCGTGCAAGAGCGCATGGTGGTCTCACCATGACTTAACTGAAAATGTAACACATGAACTTCCCTTGTCGAATCGGGTGGGCGTGCCAGTGCACACCCCACCAACCAATACACAATCCAAAGCTCATACAATACTTCGGTGGGTGAGCACCTTAGCGCGCCCTCCACCCACACTTCAACGGAACACAACCGCGTGCAAGAACTCATGTAGGCTACCCAGAAAGCGGGCGCATAGACCTGCGCCTCCGCTATGGACTTCTACTCCCCTTTGCACCTTTTGCTCTTGGTTGAACGCGGAAGTTCGATGATGAAATGCTACGACTTCATGGCAAGTTTATATGGTATGTTGTGTGGAGGTCGCGCCCTCGGCCGACCCTTCCACATGTCTCCAACCGCTGCGCCTTCAAACGATATCTAAGACATTGTGGTCGGCCCACCCATGGTGTGGGACCACCCCACCAGCTCGCCCTTCGTTTGGCTACGCTCTTCAGTCGGCTTCGTGAATGAACTCCCCCAACTCGCCCTATAAACCTTCGAACGGCAATTCGTCCACACATAATAACATGCCACGCCTTTGGTCGCTTGTTGTTCTCATTTCATACCTTAGTTGCATCGCACAGAGGAAGGAGGGTGCGCTCGGTCGCCTGCCAACCGCAGGGTGTTACATTGGAGATCCTACCAACACTTGCAGGTTTTAGTGTAACGTTCCACCCTGGAGATCCTACCAACACCTGCGGGTTTTTACAAATTCTATAGAGGTGTGGTAATTGTTTCAACACCCCCCTTAAACGCAACTCAGGTGAATCGAACCTGGGTCCAAGCTCTCATACCATGTGGAGGTTTTTCATTATACCAAAACCCGCACGAGTTGGTAAACGTTACAAACCAGTAACTAGGATCTCGAGGGTGGGAATTATGGATTCTATAGCAACAAACTCTAGGGTGGAAATTATGGATTCTATAGAGGTGCGGTGATTTTTCTAACACCCCCGAAACACAAATTGGGGAAATAGAACCTCGGTCCAAGCTCTGATACCATGTGGAGATTTTCCATTATATCAAAACCCGGAGGTGTTGCTAAAAGTTACAAACGAGTAACTAGGATCTCCAGAGCAGAAATTACGGATTCTATAACGGCAAACTCCAGGGTGGAAATTAAGGTAGTGGCAAACCTCCACAGCACGTTGGATCCACGTAACACTTGCCTCGGTTCAGCTTTTCCTTACACGCTGGCTAACTTCAGCGTATGCTCCAACCACTGTGCACTATGCTGGCCACACTACACTCCTACAATCTGTGCACACACATACGACACTTCAAATCCTTGAAGTGGGAAACACAACACTATACTTGTAGCGAACACCTCCACGCAGGTCTACTCAAGTAGATCTCTGCACACATATTCCTCGTTAGATGTACGCTATCTTGCGGACCAATCCATGTGTGGAAATCACTTCCATTCGCCAGCTTCACTTACTATCTTCACACTTCAGCTACGTGAAACCATGGGTTGCCTAATCTGACAAAGTAGGAAAAGAAAGAAGAACAAGTGGAAAAATGTGGTGCGCTTTATCCCTGTGGTCAAAGCCAGAAAGGGCACGAAAAGCTCCATGTGATCGATATTCAACAGCTTCAATCCTCAACATAGACACACAGTCTACATTCTATACGGGTATTCCTTAGTTTCACTACTTTGTCTGTACTGATGGCAAAAGACTTGGCCAAAATTTCTTCGCCACTTAATAGAGGGATTTAACGCAGATTGAAATTGCATTCCGATAGCCCAAAATTGTCCATCAAAAAACATGTGTTTGTCATCGCGAGTAGGGGCAACCCGTATTACCTACAGAACTCTTTGGAAAATAAACCAAATGCTGGTCCACTTGTTGCTATCCCTTCAACCCTCGCTTGGCCTACCACGATTTGTGCGTGAACTATCTTGTGTCGCGACTTTATCAAGAACTTTTCTCAGCCACAACCATACACACCGCGCAGGATTCATGCCTCTTCAACTAGGCAACAAACCATAGGGGACACACCACTCATGAGCAGGTGTTGCTACCACCTTCAGATGGGTGAATCGTCAGCGCTCCAATTTTCCAACAGCACCCAACTTCAAAGCACCACACCGTCAAATGTTTTTCACAATCCCATCTTTTTCGCAAACCCACGTCACTTCCGGGCCTCTGATACCAATTTAGGACTCTGATACCAATTTAGAAAATAGAAGAAAATATTTTCACATCACTTCTTGGACTCTGATACCGGGCTCTGATACCAATTTAGAAAAGAGAGGAAACTAATTTGGAAATGGCTACTTGCAGCTCTCAAGTAAAACACTGCTCACTTTGAGAGGGGCCCACATTCGCTAATACTCCCATTAAACTAATATACATAGAAGTGAGAGGATGCCCACATTTGATAATACTCCCATTAAACCGATATACATAAATATGAACACATTAGTGTTCAACCACTTCAACAATCCCCTAAGAAATAGGATATGTTCTCCATCATTCTGTTAACATGATATGTGCTCGAAGAGGTTTATCACTGTAATTTATTTATTTTTTCCATACAAGGTTAGTAAATAGGTTAAAAATTCAATATTCATATTGTAGGAATATACAGGGTAAGTTCCTCAGACAGAACACCAAAAGGACACCGCTCACAAACAGATCACAGATCAATACACCAGTATTTTGACGTGGTTAAAACCCTTAGAGAGGGAAACAGTCCACGGACTACGCCAACGTGGCTACTACAGAAAATTTATTAATAAAAGAATGAAAATTTACATAAGCTTCTCTCATGCACGGTTAACCTACAAATGACCCTCCATGTGTTTTAAATAGAATTCATGGACCAATCGGGTGTCAAGCCACGGATCAAGTGTCGGTAATACCGAGGAGAGAATGAACCGTCGGATCACTACATATCGTGACCGTCGGATTGTAAGTTACAAAATGTACAACGGTTAAGAAACACACTTTACCTAACTCTATACTAGACCAAGTTATACTTAACTATTCCTATGTGTCGGAATATCCTAACATCCCCCCTTAAGAACAACTTGGGATAGGATTGAAGGATTTACAAATATGACACAATAGGAGAAGGAAGGAGGCACTAGAGCCTATCCCCCCTTAGTGACAACTTCCTGAACTCCAAGCATATATCGAAGTTTAGTGAACTTCGCCTCTGTGAGAGCCTTTGTGAAGATGTCTGCAACCTGATCATCTGTTGAACAATATTGCACTTCAAGAACATGGTCATGAATGAGCTTTCTGATGAAGTGCATGTGAAGTTCAATGTGTTTGCTGCGCTGATGCTGAACTGGATCTTTGCAAAGCTGAATGGCACTTTGATTATAACACCAAAGTGTAGTCGGATGCTGCTGCTCAAAGCCCAATTCTGATAGGATCTGACGAAGCCACAAGGCTTCCTTACTATCTTCCACGGCACCACGATACTCTGCTTCTGCTGACGAAAGAGAAATGGCAGCCTGTTTCTTACAAGCCCATGTAATAGGTCCTGAACCAAGAGTGAAGACATAACCGGCAGTAGACTTCCGATCATCAGGGTCACCAGCCCAGTCAGAATCAGTGAAACCAACTAATAGAGGAGCTGCTTTGGCACTGTAATGAATCCCAAACTCTACTGTACCTCGAACATAACGAAGTATTCTTTTAGCTGCTTTCCAATGACTTTCACGGGGGTTTTGCATAAAACGAGCAACAAGGCCAACAGCAAAGGAAAGGTCAGGACGAGTATGGTTAAATACAAGAGTTTTCCTACAAGTTGATGGTATAAGGTAGCATCAACTTCAGGAGAAGTACAAGAGATTGAAAGTTTGACTCTAGATTGAAAGGGAGAAGGAGCTGGCTTACAATCTTCCATGTGAAAATGACGAAGAATATCACAAGCATACTTGGGCTGGGAAAGGGAAATACCCTCCTTGGATTGCATGACTTGAAGACCGAGAAAATAGTGTAAGTGTCCTAAGTCTGTCATTTCAAATTTCTTTCTAAGGCTGGACTAAACATGGTTTATAAGGTTGGGATCACTACCAGTAAGAATAAGATCATCAAGATAAAGAACAAGGATGATAAGAGAGTTTCCCACTTTCTTGGTGTAGACAGTATTGTAAGAATAACACCTAGAAAAGCCAGATTCTAAAAGAAAGCTATCCATTTTGGCATACCAAGCCCGAGGAGCTTGCTTGAGACCATAAAGAGATTTCTTAAGTCGACATACAAGGATGGGTATCCTACATGGAAGATTTACTTAGAAGTAAAGGTCTCTACAAAATAGCCATTGGAAATAGTTAGTGCTGTCAAGAATGACTTGGCATGGACTTTCCATTTTAAAAAACACTGAAGCTGAAGATGCTGAAAGTAAGTGCTCCAATGGATAGATCTCGAAAAATTAGGCTGTTTTAAAAAAAACGGCTCTGAAAAAGGCTTCCGGATG
>APFE030505089.1:209700-228068 GCA_000404065.3 Pinus taeda
CCAATCGGGTGTCAAGCCACGGATCAAGTGTCGGTAATACCGAGGAGAGAATGAACCGTCGGATCACTACATATCGTGACCGTCGGATTTGTAAGTTACAAAATGTACAACGGTAAAGAAACACACTTTACCTAACTCTATACCTAACTCTATACTAGACCAAGTTGAACTTAACTATTTCCTATGGGTCGGAATATCCTAACACATATCAAAAATGAATATTTGCTTGTCATAAATAAGTAAATAATTGTTATAAGATGTGGGTGAAAAAGACGTGTGAAATGTAATATTTCATTGTTAATTGCAATAAAAATTACTAACCCCTTTCTTAATTTTTCTCTCCAAATAGGGCTTTCTAGGCACAACTTGTGTCGAGTGTATGGGTTAACTTTTATTTTATAGTTTATTTTTCTATTGTCTTTTATTAAGAGGTGGTATCAAAGCAATATATTAAGCAATATGGAGACATTTAATTGGGCTATTTTTTTCCCTATAAAACCATAAGTGGAGGATATTCTAAATTTAGAAGATATATATTTTCCAATTAAATGAGTGACAAAGAAACCCTTAATAATGAGAGATGAAGCATGGACATTTTTGGACAAGAGGGTCATTGCTACAGTTTGGCATTGTCTAGCAAAATGTGTTTATGTTAATGTAGTGGGTGAGAAGATAACAAAAGGACTATGGAAGAAGCTACATCATTTTTATGACAAGAATATGGCTTCAAATAAAATTTCCTCGGTGGAGAAGTTATATAAACTAAAAATGGAGGATGCTTTAGGTGTACATCACTTAGACTAATTTAATATATTTACGAGTAAACTTGCCTCTATCAAAATTTTTTTGGACCATGAAATAAAATTCATCCTAATTATGTGTTCCATCCGACAATTAGGAGACAATAAAAATAGCTATGAGCACTTGAGCACCTATCCAGACCCTTTGATGAAGCTAGTAACAATTTAATTAATGAGGAGTTATGATGCAAATCAATTGCGGAAAACTCGGGTGAAGAAGCTCTAACCTTAGCTGATGGTAGAAGGAAAATTGAATGTAGCAGATTGGTAAATTGAAAATCAAGAGGCATATCAAAATAAACAACATGAAGACTTACTTATTTTCATTGCGGAAAACTAGGACATAAGAAAAAGGATTATTAGTTTTGGAAGAAAGTACATGAAGAACAAAAATCAATTAACACAAATAAAAAATCAAGCAACAATGAAGGTGATATAATTGTTGTAGGCTCTAAAAGTGTTGCTTTATTTACTATTTCAAAGGAAGAAACCCATTTATATACTTGTAGTAGTAGCATTGAGTGTTATTTTATTTACTATTTCAATGGAAGAAAACCGTTTATATATTTTTCGTAGTAGCATTGATTGGGTAGTTAGACTCTATGGAATCTCACCATGTGATTCCATGCTAAAATAATTTTATTACATATGAAGTGAGTGACTATGGTAGAGTACATTTAGGAAATAATCATTTTTGTAATATTAGCAAAGTGGGAGATGTTTGAATCAAGACAAAGGATAGACGAGGTATCTTATTGAAACAATATAGGCATTTTGTTTGGACCCTATGTGACGATTTGATAATGAATGCTGCTCCACAAACATTGGGAAAGGAGGTTAAAGGGTCATTGGTCTTGCCTAGATGATTCAAGATAGAAAAATTGTATGCAAGGAGGGAAACAATAGATATATCAAATGAAGTTGTTGCAAAAGAAAAAAACTCGATGGAATTATGGGATAAGTGCTTGCGCAATATGATTGAAAAGGAACTAAACATTTTTGTTAATAAAAAGCTACTTCCACGTTTGAAATATTGTGAACTTGGTCTTTGTAAAAATTATATTTCAAGCAAGAAATGAAAAATTTATTGTGTAACATTTTTCTCAAGAGAATAAAATTTAATTCTTTAAATTAGAAATCACATATTAAACTATATATATTTCTTTAATGAAAGACACTATTGCTACAAAAATAAATAATTTTCTTTATAATTTTGTTCTTTTCTAATATAACTATTGTGATTGATATTAGTGACCTTACTCACTTATGATGGAAATTCTTAATCACGAGAATTGCATTTTTAAAAATTCTTCCACTTCTATTTTATATTACTACACTATTACAAATATATACCTTTTCTCTCACATTCCAGTCATAACTATTTCCATTAGCATGATTATGGCATCAAATTTTTGTTCTCAACTAGTGCTAACAGCACCAGGATTCCATACTTATCCATATGCACAATTATATATGTAATCAGTGTTATGGATATTAGTAATAACACATGCATGAAACTTATAGTCCAAACCCATTTTTTTTCAAGTGTATGAGATAAAATGTGAATAGAATTGAAAAAGAAGAGATGTAGCTCACAGGTGTGGCCTACACCTGGAGACTACACTCACAAACAGAGAGATCACTCTCGTACTCTCTATTAATCATCAATGAAAGATTACATCAATAAATACAACTTTAGAAATCAGGAAGTTGCAACCACACTCCTAAATTCTAGGAACAAATCCTAAACTAAGGAGATACGTTACAACTATGTAACTATTTCTCCATTAATACAAAATAATATTTAATTATTTTCAACTCCCCTCCTTAATGGAGAAAGGGTTCTCCTGGACTCCTAAAATCCCTCTAAACAATTCAAACTTCACTCGTGCAAGAGGATT
The DNA here is from genome assembly GCA_000404065.3 of Pinus taeda. NCBI lineage: Eukaryota > Viridiplantae > Streptophyta > Pinopsida > Pinales > Pinaceae > Pinus > Pinus taeda. The sequence continues at coordinate 212,402 of APFE030505089.1, forward strand.
TGTAAAACTATCAGCCACATTATCACAAGTTTTACAATATTCAACCATAATTTCCTTTGACTGTACTTTCTCTCTGATAAAATGGAGCTGAGTGTCTATATGCTTGGTGTTTTTATGAAACACTGGATTGTGTGCCAATTTAATGGTACTCTGGTTGTCGCTTTTGATGGAAGTGGAATTCTTCTGTTCTTTTCCTGCATCATTGAGAAGCCTTCTCAACCAGATCACTTCACATGTCATTGCACACAATGCTTGATACTCAGCTTCACACGATGAAAAAGCTACAATACTCTGCTTCTTACTACTTCATGCTACGACCCCGGATCCTATGTTGAATGCGTAACCTGTGACAGACTTTCGATCATCCAGGTTACCTGCCCAGTCTGAGTCTAAAAAACTTGCTAGAGTAACATCAGATACGTCAGTGTATAAAATACCATAATTAACAGTACCACAAAGATACCTCAACATGCTCTTTGCTGATATGCAGTGACTTTCAAGCACTTTTGACATAAATTGGCTCAACACACTAACGGAGTATGCCAAGTTAGGTCTGGTTGTTGTAAGATATATCAAGCTGCCAACCAGTTATCTGTACATTGTAGCATCAACTTCTTCAGTGCCATCATCACTTCTCAACTTCAGATTCAGCTGCAAAGGTATCGCTGCTGATCTACACTGATCCATACCAAACTTTTCCAACAGATTTCTGTCATACTTCCCTTGGGTAAGAAGAGTTTGCCTAGTATCTCTGCATACTTCTAGTCCCAGACAGTAATGAAGGCTTCCGAGATCTTTCATCTCAAAAACTTGTGCCATAAGCCTTTTGATTCCTCTGATTAAATCATCTGCATCTCCTTTTATAATCATGTCATCTACATACAAGGAAATCAAAATAATCTACCTCTGATTATTGTACTTGGTATACAAATTTGGGTCATTTAAAATTATATGAAAGCCATGCTCTAAAAAGAAATAATCAACCTTTTTGTACGAAGACCTAGGTGCTTGCTTTAAACCATATAAAGCCTTTTTCAATCTGCAAACAAGATGTTCCTCCCCCTGCTCTACAAATTCTTCTGGCTATACTAAGTAAATTTCCTCTTTTAAATCACCATTTAAAAATGCAGATTTAACATCAAGTTGGTGTAATTCCCAATTACATTTAGTAGCTAAAGAAATAAGCATTCTGATTGTATTTAACTTTGCTATAGGTGCAAAAGTATCATCAAAATCTATACATTCCAGCTGCGAATATCCTTTTGCAACCAACCTAGCTTTTAATTTCTCTATACTTCTGTCTACATTCATTTTTGGTTTAAACAACCATTTACATCCTATGGGTGTTTTATTCTTAGGCAGCTCAACTAAATCCCAAGTATCATTTTTAAGAATTGTTTCCATCTCTTCATTCATTGCAGCCCTCTACTCCTTAAATTGACTAGCTTCTTTGTAATTAGTGGGCTCTACAATGTTCAAAACATTTGACATCAAAGCATAGTCTCTCAATTTCAATGGCTTTTGATTCTTCCTACCTGATCCCCTTGGTAGCGGACTTACCTCAAATTTGTTTTCTTCAACTATAACTGGGATTGCATTATCACCTTCTTCCTGTTCTTCTTTTTTCTCTTCTTTTTGCTCCTGCTCTCTTTCATCCTCACTGCTTTCTTCCAGCAACCATGGAATGTGCCAATCATCACCAATGTCATATTTCCCTTCCTATACATGTTCATGAAACACTACATCCCTGCTTGCAAATGTCTTACAGGACTCAGGATTGAATAATTTATATGCTTTAAATTTTGTGCCATAACCAACAAAGATGCATCTAACTGCTTTAAGGTCTAATTTCTTCCTATCAGCTTTGGTTATATGGGCAAATGCTTTTGACCCAAATACTCTTAGATAGTTTACTGCTAGTTTAAATCCATATAAAGCTTCAAAAAAGGTTTTGAAGCAAAGATACCTGGTAGGACTTCTGTTCTTCAAATGTGCAGCAGTGTCCCTTACCTTGTAACATGCTCCTTGCGCACTTCACCAAGGTTCTGATTTTGCACTCTGCAACTGCATTCTGCTGTGGTGTGTGTGGCACTGTATATTGCTGAAAAATCTCATGAGATTTGTAGAATTTCATGAATTCCCCTACCTTGTATTCTCCCCCTTAATCAGATCGGAGAATTTTTATACTCTTACCAAACTACTTTTCCACCAAGGTTTTAAATTCTATAAAGCAATGGAAAGTCCGACTTTTCTTACTGAGAAAATAAATCCATGAATATCTAGTGTAGTCATCAGTAAATAACAGAAAATAATATGCTCCTCCTAGCGACTTTGTCTGCATAGGTCCGCATATATCAGTGTGCACTAGTTCTAAAATATCTATTACCTTCCTCTTATCATGCACAGGAAACTGTTCTCTATGCATTTTACCTAAGGCACAACCATCACAATTTAACCGAATATTACGAAAGATAGGGAGCCCCTCAACCATACCTTTCTTCTGCAATAACATGAGGTCCTGCAAATTCAAGTGACCGAACCTCTGATGCCAGAGCTGTTCAGCTGTCGATCCTCCTGCAACCATGGCTCGCTTTGGTATACTCTTTGCATCCAGTCTATATAGGCTTCCAACTCGCATGCTTGTTGCAACTATTTCATTCCTGCAATCCTTTATCACACAATGGGTCTTGAAGAACTCGACTTGCATATCTTGATCAGTCATCATGGATACACATATCAGATTCTTCCTAATTCCAGGTACATATAAAACATTTTTAAGATGACTAATTTTTCCATTTGATAACTTCACTGGAATCACCGCATAACCTTTAATCTCATATCCACTATCATCTCCTAAATAAATTTTTGATCCATTTTTACTTTCTTCAAGACTATCAAAAAATTCCTTTTTACCTGTCATGTGTGAGGATGCTCCGGAATCGACATACCAAATGTCATCCTCATTAGATGCTGAAAGGGCACATTCGACTGTGAACAGTCGAAATTCATGACTGAATTCTTCTTCTTCTTCAGCAAAGTATCCTCTGTGCTTTGCACTTGCCTGCTTCCTCTTATCATCAACCCGCTTCTTAAAACATTCATTCTATATATGACCCTTCTTTCCACAATAATAACATTTCTTTACAGAATGATTTGCAAGCATACCTTTATGAGAATTCTTCTGTGATGTACCTCCTTTCTGCTGTGATCACTGCTGTGGTTGCTTTCCTCTGAATGGTCATCATTTCGCCATCAGTGAAGATCATCACTATAGGGGTTTAGGTTCTGTCGCCGCTCCTCCTCTTGCAGCAAGATCCTTGTCAAATCTTCAAACGTGGGTGCTTTCTCCCTTGATACCAATCTAGTGACGAACACTTGAAGTTCATCATGCATCCCACTCAGTGTGATTGAGACGAGATCAGAGTCAGACATCGCCTCTCCAATGTCCGCCAATCCATCTTTCACATATTTAACTCACACAACAAATGCAGTAGCAGTCTCCCTTTCATCCATCCTCATTGAAAATAGATTTCTTTTAAGTGCCATAATTCGACTTGTGTTCTAAGTCTGATACAGATTCTTGATGGTCATCGAGATCTCCGAGGACGTTTTACATTCTCTGATGTGCGAGATAATACTATCCTTCACGGACATCTTCAACAACACTTTTGCCTTGTTTTCTCCTTTCTCCCATTCTTTCTCCTGTGTGCCTGCGTTCGGCTTCAGGTCATCCCCTGTAACTCTGGACCGAGCATTCGCACCCTCAAGCAAGGTCTAGATCTTAAACTTCCAATTCGTGAAGTTAGATCCATCGAGTTTACCAGACTTGTGAAGGTAAGATTCCATCGTATTACTCATTCTAATTACATAAAATGAATCTACCCAACAAAAAAAATGATACCTGTCAGATCAATTGTCACTTCTGCCATGGATCTACAGTGTCTAGCAATCCCACTTTGATGAGAAAATTCAGCATTTTCCAATACAGCCGAAAAATTAATCTGACCAAAATTGATCTGATCTGATCAAAATTGATCCAATCTGTCTCTCTCGGATAGATCTGCAACTTCGCCGATATGCACCCCTCGCAAATCGCCAAACGAAGATGAGGCTTCCCGCAGATCCCCTTGAAGGTGGATTGGCGCTCTCCCGAGCACAAAATGCGTGCCAAGAAAAAATTAGTGTAAGGCAAATTTACTGGCGCGATTTTTCCTTTAAAATCCACGCCAATGCGGTATTCTGGTGTGCTAGCGCGCTTAATTAAGAAACAGTTGTGCCAATCTAGAATTCTGGTGCGCTTAATAGCCAGAAACCTGCGCCAACCCCCTTCTACTCAGGGAAAAAAACTTCTGAGTCTGAGCCAGGTGTTTTGGAGTCCACCTGCTCAATTTGAGGACAGAGATCTTGTGTACACGCGGCCACAGAGGCACTTCAAGCCACACAAGCAATTCTACCACACAGGCAAGCTAGCGACAAAGGAACTTCAGCCACAAAGGTGATAAAAGATCAGGCTCACTCAATGTGAGCTCTGATACCAAGATAAAATGTGAACAAAATTAAAAAAGAGGAGATGTAGCTCACAGGTGTGGCCTGCCCCTGGAGACTACACTCACAAACAGAGAGATCACTGTCGTACTCTCTATTAATCATCAATGAAAGATTACATCAATAAATACAACTTTAGAAATCAGGAAGTTGCAACCACACTCCTAAATTCTAGGAACAAATCCTAAACTAAGGAGATACGTTACAACTATGTAACCATTTCTCCATTAATACAAAATAATATTTAATTATTTTCAACTGTATGTTCACTTTTAACGTTCCACAATACCTTTAACACTATTCGTATCATTACTTTACATTGTCTGGACACTTCAATGGCCATTCTTTTTTTCCACATAAACGACTTGTAATATATGTCCTCGACCATATATTTATTCCAATGATCTTAGAATGTCTTTACTTAAATCAACTTTTATAGACATAAAATACACCAGTGGCTTAGCGGCCTACCACCTCATTGTATTCACATGTACAAGGGAATGTGGCATTGATGTTGTTATCTCCATAGTGGTCATTACATTTGTCGCTCTCGACTCTCAAGATTAAATCATATGTTATGTCGAGAGGAGGTTAGGATAACCACCCTACCTAGGCTCCTGGTGCTTCATTATTAACGATACTATATGGAAAATGTGCTCTACCTGATTTATTTTGCTTCCCACAGACCCTAAAGGTTCCTTCTATAATTCAACCGAAGAGGCACACAAGGGAAAATCTATTTTCTGGAGAATTATGGTAACCTTCTTTTGTCTAGCTAGCATTCTCTTGCTGGTTCGTTTTATATAGTTTTCTTCTATATGATACTCTTTGAAATTTGTTTCTTCCTCTCACAAAGTTATCATGCTCAACATTGTAAGCTTTTCTAGACAAATTGTTGGAAGAGAAGCTAACCCTTTTCTCCAATGGTCGTTGGAAGGAAAGGTTGGTTGGTTGGAACACTAAAAGGGCCAACCATGAGTTTATATTGCGATAGAGTGAAGGATTCTCTGGTTCGGTAGCTTCCAACAAAAAAAAGGAGAGTAAGCACTTGTGGTAATGACACTAAACCCTAAAATTTTCTTTGGAAGTAATATACTTATTGAGATATTTATGTGTGAATTTTCCTTTGAAATTGGCTTGTTGTAGTGTTCGCATTTCCTCTAGTTTAGTCAAAGGTTGCAACCCTACCCTCATGTCTCAAACCTAGATCTAGTTTCAAAGGAGTGTTCACTTAGTAATTATAATCGAGGTAAATACATCCTAACCTTTCTATGATTTCATATGATTTTTTCTCTCCTCTTTCTGGTAAATTTGTTTACTCCCTTAAATATTTCCTTTACTTTATGGGTATTCTCAAGGCCACTTTAACCCTCTTCCTATTCTAGCCTTTCGTACCAAAGGCGACACAACTTTGCAATTAATGTAGGTAAAAATTCCTAACCCTAGCTAGCTAGGTATTTTTACCATTTCTCTAGGGTACTTTTGAGGAGAACTCAATACCTTCTTGGGTTGCTTTCCTTTTTCTCACAGGTAACCAAAATATAATTATTAGTGATTATCATTGTCATTGGAGGACCTACTTATGGAATTTTACTTTTTCACCTAGAGTAGCATAACATTTTCTAGGCTCAAGTTTTCATTCTCTTTTTATCTTGCTAGGTCGTGGCCACTATGACAATCACGACTACTTAATTACCTCCCTTAATAGAATCAGTTCAAGACCTTTTTCGTCCATGGCTCATAATATGCAGTTACACCTATATGAACGAGAGTTTATGCCCCTTTAAATTTTTTTATATACATTCAGTGTATAGTAAATGTCTATTATTATTCATGGATGGTAGTCTAAGAGTCCCTTAGATGTATATGAATTCTTATTTTGAGGGCCAAAACTATGGCCCTAGGGTCTGAAAGGTTTATTTTTATATTACACAAGGCTTTATATTATAATCCCTTGTCTTGTGTGCAATATTCAACATGTATATAGTAACCTAGGTGTTTTAGCTTCATGTTAAATTATGGGTTCTACTCCGAGTAAATTACATCATTGGAAAATTTTCAAATGTTTTCTTATCTATTTTTCAAAAATGAATAATTATGAATTGGTATTTGCATAACTAAATAATAAAGAGATTATTACCAATTTTTAAATTATTTTCTTAATGATAGTATCCCTCATTTTGGTTATGCAAGAAAAATAGATTAGAGTGTTACTATGACATATTTCTGAACTCTTCTTTGCTCGATTTATGTTCATTTACATTGATATGCATTATTTTCTTTTATTTTATGAGAAAATAGAAATAATAATGTATTTATTCAATTCAAGACTCTGTATGTTTATATCTATACCAACCATTATGCATACTTAGTTATTTATAGGTATATAATAATCGATTTATTCTGGAGAATTAACATATTCCTCTACCAGGAGATTGTTGTTAATGTCTAAGGCTCATTTCTTCGATGTTAAAGAGTGTGTTCGAAATACTTAGGGTGATATTTTCCTCTAAGAATGTGCAAACCTAACCTGAACATAATATCCTTAAATTTGACAATATTATCAGCTTATATATATATATATTTCTATCTATCTATATATATATATAATATATATATATATATATATGCCAACACTCGTTTTCGAGGATTGTATTGGTAAATTCTTGCCTTAACCTAGTTCTCTAAGATTGTATATTTTTATTTTGTGTTATACATAAGACATTCTAAGTATATTTTCCCACCTAATCTTCACAAAATAGTTTTTTGGTTTTGCAGATGGACCCTCATTTTCAAATGTAACACCAAATCTCCAGTTCCCTGCTGTACACATTCAAAAGTTACGTGGATCACCTCGTTTAGCCAAAATGTCATGATTTTTTTCCAAGATTCTATAATCAAGTTTTGGGTGGAATGTTTCCAATTAAATATATTTCTCTGTATAAATTACTATCATTTGTAGCAGAGAACAAGAAATTACATATCTTCAATATAACATAAGCAAGTTTAATTTTTTTTATATTTATTTAGGAACATTCAAAGAATAGGCTAAAGGCCTAATGTTCCACTCAACCTCAAACCAACTTTTCTGGTTAGTTATCCCCAAGCTCTCCTCTAACCGTCAAGATTTTTTTTACATAATTTATTCTAATTTACACCTCATGAATGCCTAGCAGCATCCCGCTAATTTTTTGAGTTTTGAACCCTTAGCGGCATCCTCTTAAGTTTTATGGGTTCCACCAGTATTTATCATCCACTCATAAAATTTTCCAAGAAATAATTTTTTATCTCTCACAATGCATTTTTTTTTTAACTTGGTATTACTTTCTTCATTAATTTCATCAAACCACTAACATGTCTTTAAAACTAAGTAAAAGTGGCCTCAGCGTGCCCGTAGGAAACCAGGTTGGCCACCTGTCTGCATTAAAATATGTCCAAAATTTAAATAAGTCTTTCTCCATCATCCATGCAAAATTTGCTATTCTATCTATTATTAACTTCAACGAAGGAAAGTAAAGGCTAATCGACATATAACAAAATTATGACTAGAAACATGTTTCACTCATCCGAGGAATCAACGAGGGCTTGGATTTTTGCACTGGACCCCAGCATCTCGCTTCCCTTCATATGCTGTAGACTTTGCTCTATCCTTCTCAGTGGTAAATTATTTATGTATACTTATATCTAGACTACAAAAATCTCCTCGTGGAGATCCTTCATGCTAGTCTTATTTGTTTTGACTTCCTCCTCTACCTCCTGTTCCTTGTTTAATGTCATAGCTCAGTCTATTATGCTTTTCATAACCCAATATTGTTGGATTGTTTCCCAAAAAAGAGTATGTCGGCCTCTGGTTTTCCCCGCGTCTTTCACCATAGCTTCCCACTCTTTTGTCTCTATGTCTTGATTGGTTATGATGTCATTAAGTTCCCTCTCCCACCCTACTATTTGCGCTCTTACCTCTGGTGGATTTCTGATCATGTATGCGCTAATGAGAGTCCACATGTGCTCCTTTCCAGACTTTCTGCTTCTTTTATTATTCCCTCTACAAGAGATTGCTTTCCCTCTGTGGTCCTTTTCCCTGCCTTCCCTGTTCCTATGGTGCCTCTTTTATCAGCCTCTTTTCCCTCTTTTTCCATGTTGTCTTTGTCCTAGCTTCAGTTTTCTTTACCCAAGCAACACTCCACAGTCAGTTTTATCGCTGAAGCATGAAGTGTGGTCCGGTCCTCCAGGCTGTGCTGCACCCTGGTTATTTTAATACCTATAATAGTAACACATGAAATTTCACTATCAGTCTGGATACATTTATGCAAATTGATCTTAATTTTCATTGCACCGGACTCGACCTCTCTCTTTGGTCCTAACAACTTAGGATTGCCCTCATTCTACCTCAGTTCTCCCCCCTGCCTGCTCTTGAGATAACAAGCTTCGGCCTCCCAGTTCCTCTCATGTCTGTTTAATCCCTCCCCAGCAAACCAGAGTGTACATGCCAACCTTTACGATTCTGTGGAGTCCCTAATTTGGGTTCCCTTCTAAGTACTCAGGGTCTCAATTGAGTTTCTCATCCAGGACTCTCTCCTCTCAGGTATCCTCACCGCATTTTTTCCCTTGCTTTTCCTTTGAGTCCCACTTATGACATTCCAGTTTCGGTTCATATCAAGTCAGGCTAGCCGTAAACTTGTTTCTTTGGTCATTGTGATTCCAGCCTCTATACCTTTGCTAATTCTTTTTTCCTTTCTGTTCTTCAGGTACCACCTCACTGGAACTGAAATCTTCTTACGCTCTCCATTAAAGTAATCCCAATTGTCATACCCTCTTACCTTATTCCCTCTCTTCTCATCTACCCAAAGATACACTGTAAGTTTACCATACCCCCTCTCTCCATTAACATTCCATGCATAGTCTCTCCATTTAGCCTAGTTAGAATCCTAGGAGCCCTAGTTCTCAACTCGTTCTGAGTCTTGGCTTCCCCCAACCCCCTCCTCGAATTCCTCTGAATTAATCATTTCTTCAATTCTATCAAGTAAGGCAACCATAGTAACATACCATTCATTTGCATCGATGCCTTCTATCCTCCTGACATCCTCAAGTCGACATCCACCACCTTCCACTTCTCGTTCCTTCAACTTCTGCCTTTGCATGTAGCTACCTCCTCTCTCATTTCCCTTTACCTCTTTTTGTTTTGTATTGTTGGCCCACCTTACTTCCATCCAACCCCCCACGTGCCCTCTTCCTCCTCCCGCCACCCATTCTTTCATTCCATTTCCTGGGAATGATGTTTATCTAACTCTTCCATCACTATCTCTCATAACTTCTCTCACGCCTTCGACTACTCCTATCGTGGGTTTACTTCTGCCATAGTGCCACCTTCCATCTCTATTCTTCCCACTCTCTCGCTTACCCCCAAACCTTTGTCTCTCCCTTTCATCCTCGGCCACACATGTCCTCTCTTAGTTCCATCCTTTACCCTACCCTATCCTGCTTGTTGCCCCTCCTGCTGTATTGTCCTGCCACATCCCAATGTCCCATATGTCCTTGGGCCTAGGTGGCTGGCTTCTGACGCCTCTACCTCCAAACCCCTCTGGCCTACCTCTTCTTCCCTGCCACACGTCAATCGGGGGATCTCTCATAGTGCATTTAATAGATTCCAAAATTTATCATCTATATATTACCATAAAATAATTTTTTATGTTCTGTAATCTGACAATTTTCTCCTCTTCCTCTTTGCATCTTGGATTTTTTTTTTTCTTTAGAAGAAATATGGAGAGGTTTTTTTATTTTTTTTTATGCCTCCCTAGGAATAACTAATTAAATTATTTTTTCATGAATGTTAAAGGTTAATATCTATTTTGGTCTTTAACATATTTTTGAGAGGACTATTATACTAACATTATTTATCATTTCATTTTCTTTCTGAAAATAAAAATAAAATAATATTTCATCACATGTCATTTATATTTATATTTATTTATTTATTTGTTCTCATTAAATTTTCAGCCAAAAGTGAAAAGTCATAAATAAACGTACCAGAGATATTGCATCTCTCCTCCCCTTAAGAGGGACACCATCCTCTATGTTTCATATTACATTCTTCTATGGAATGTCATAGCAAAAACATCCTCATTTTCATCATTGATCTTTCATGTAGTCTTCTTAGGCACAAAGTGCTTTCATTTCACGTTACTTTTAGTGATAGTTCAATTTCAGAAGTAAGATTTACTTTTTCCTGAATTCCACATTTTATTCATAGTATGTTCTCATTCATGCTAGAAAATCATCATCAATTTCCATTTATGTACCTCACAATGGTTAGTGACATGTACGCAACAAAGGTCACCAACATGCATAGTAACCCAACAAGGGTTAACAAATTCCATTGAATAAGAGTTAGCAACATTAACGTAAGCACATCAATAATAGTAAAATATCATTTTTCATTTTCCCAATGCCTATGCCAAATGACATGGAACCCATTGCGGCATTCCACTATGAAATTCAAATCATGGAAATAACAATTCCATTTGTACTATTTACACAGTGGAAATAATATTTTAAGTACTAATTACCTTCCTTATCTATTATAGCAGGTCATGATTGGTGTCCTGCCAGACAACATAGCATTACTATACTTTTATCTTGTTTGAGTATTGTTACATATGCATTAGTAATGCATGTGTAAAGTTTAGGATAACCTCGTTTTCCTGCCATTTTTATGGCTGCTATAACATTTTCTACCATATGCAAGTGGAATTAGCCATGTAAATATTTATTGATTTACTATCCTCCTTTAGCACAGAACCAATAATTCACATTGCAACATTCCTTCTACACTTAATCCATTATTTCACCCTAACTTATGCGTTAGAGTTTTTTTTATTCGTCCTCAATTGCAAGTTTTTGATGGACGTTGTACAAAGTTCATTGATCTATACAATCATGCGATTTCTTACCCATGCACTCATATGCACATTGATTATCTCACACACATAATGTTGGTATACTTATCCTCATCAATTTAGAACATATTTTTAAGATTTCTAACAATTAACAAAGGGAGCAATACCTCAGCTAGCAAAATCTAGGTTTAGGGAATTCTCTTCATAGTTATGGATACACCACTTAGCCAAAATATTTTTGTTTTTCTACTAGGTTGTTCCAGTCGAGAAAATATTGCAATTCCGCTGGGTTTCTCTAACGAATCAAATAAACACTTACCTATTTATCTTTTAGCATCAATCGAAATCAGTCTTTATCTACCTACCATTTCAATTAACCATTTCTCCTACTTATTTTGATTCCAGGTGAGCTCAATTCTTGTCGTTATGGACAGTACTATAAAATAAACCATATAGTGTAATTTCCGAAGAGTTAATAATAGGAATGTTAAGATATTCAGACACATAGGAAATAGTTAAGTATAACTTGGTCTAGTTTATAGTTAGGTAAAGTGTGTTTCTTTAGTATGTACTTTTTGTAACTTACAATCTGACAGTCACGATATGTTCTAGACATTAAGTGATCTGATGGCTCATTCTCTCCTCGGTATTATTGACAGTTGATCCATGGATTAACACCTGATTGGTTCATGATCTCTATTAAATAGCATGGAGGGTCATTTGTAAGGTGACCCTTCATTAGAGAAGCTTATGTAATTTCTCTTTCTTTTACAATAATAATTTGCCTGAAGTGGCCATGTTGGTTCACACCATGGACCGTTTCCCTCTTTAAGAGTTTTAACGACATCAAGAATACAAGTGTACTGATCTATGATGAATAGTGTCCTTTGGTTCTCTATCTAAGGAACTTAGGCTGTAAATTCCTACATGGTATCATAGCTATTTGAGGGCTACATACATTAGTATTCCAAATATGAAATCGGTATAACTATGTCAGAATTTCGTTTCCTAGATATACTGTTTCCAACTACTTTTGGGCTGAGATGATTGCCGTATTGTGTTTGGAGAATATTTTACAGTGAGGAACGACATCCATTTCATGGGAAAAGGTTCCTGGTAGCCCTAACTACGTCATTTGTAAGATCTGGAGTTATACAATATTTATTTGCCGTTTTAGTTATGTATCAATTTGCTTATTTTGGTTTATTTATCTCTCTATTTTTTTATTACGGGATCTATACCTTTCATTTTTGTGTATGCTCTTTTCCCTGCAACTTTGTATGACCTGGGCAAATCAAAAACAAGAAGGAAGGATTATTCTCATGTGTATGCTCTTTTCCACGATGCTTTAGTGTGATCTCGGAAAATAAAAAACATTGAGGAAAATATTTTGTTTCTAGTGAAAGCTAACTTCAAGCCATAAGGTTTGGTTTTTTTTTGCATGTTCATTTTAGGTTGTGTGTTTTTTTGTTTTGTAGGCAAAACGGGCTTTCTCAAGTAAGAACACACTCCAAAGTTACTTTATGAGAATAGAGGTTTTGCGTTGAAGTCTTTCTTTTTTTTGAGTTACTTTTTCAAAAACAACATTTGACATATGTTTTAAAGTTACTTTATGTAAAAGTGTTCTCACCCATTATAAAAAGTGTGTCACTCATAATTCTAAAGTCTCTTTATCTTTTATTTAAGTTACAATTTAGAGGGTAGTTGATAAAGTACCATTGTAAAGACTTTCACTTATTTATAAAAGTGGGTCACATAATTTTTTTTAAGAGAGCTAATTAGATTAAGTTTGGAAAGGTGGGGTTTATTTTCTTTAAAATATAACATTATTATTCACTTTTGCACATTCATGTACTTCGTCGGCATCTTCAACAACTTTTCTTCAAAAAGCCATAACTTCTTCATCCGGAAGCCATTTTGAGAGCCGATTTTTTTTTTAATTGGCCTAATTTTTTGAGATATTTCCATTGGAACACTTATTTTCAACATCTATAGCTTTAGTTTGTGCTACAATGGAAAGTCCATGCCAAGTTATTCTTGGAAGCACCAACTACTTCCTATGGGTATCCTACATGGAGAATTTATGTAGAAGTAAAGGTCTTTATAGAATATCCTCAAGCCAAGAGTCTAAACATAAAGATGAAGATAAGAAAGCAAAATGGTAAGATGGGCAAGATCAAGCACGTGGGTCAATAGGGATGTTTATTGCTCCAAACATTAGGTTCCATATCACAGAACATGATACCCATGATGAAGTAATAAAACAAATCAATAAAGTTTTTGGAATTAAAAATGAAATTAGAGCCCATCAACTCAGAAATGAATTGCTTAGGTTGGACTCCAATAATTTTTCTTCCATTGCAGATTTTTTGTCCAATTTCAAGACCATTGGACTTCTCTTGGAAGGTGTTAAGGTTAAGAAGGAAGATGGTAGCCTTATCTATTCTATTCCTTCTAAGTTGGGACCAACCTACTGTGTGTTTGTTTGAACCTTCCATTCTACTTGAGAAGCCTTTATTTATCAAGGACAAGCCTACAAGTCCCCCTCTTTTGATGTCTTTTGTGATTCTTTAATAAGAGAACAAGAAGAGATCTTACATCTTGGTCTTCTTAATCTTTGAAACTATTTTAAGAAAGCCCTAGTTGCCCAGCAACAACCTAGTTCAAAGAATCCTAAGCAACATCATCCTAAAAAGAATGGTCCCAAACCAAACAAGGGTCTTAAACAATTTTAGTCTTAAAATGAAAAATCAATTAAACAAAATGATCATAAGGAAAATAAAAACAAAGGGAAGAAGACTGATAGACATTGCAACTTTTCTAATTGTGATGGCCACTTAGAATCCAAATTCTTTAAAAAGATGGAGGCCTTGGAAGAAACAATAAAGAAGCATAACATCCATTTGGAGCACTCTTCAACTTCAACTTCATCCTTAGGAATACTACTTTTTGCATGTGGTTTTCAAGCACCTTGGTCTTACTATGCACTAAATGTATCTTCTTCTTCTCATTCTCATGAGTGGCTCATTGATTCTGGAGCTTTTTATCACATGGCCAAAAACAAAGCCATTTTTTCTTCTTTAAATCATTGTAACACCAAAAATATATGTTGGTGATTATATATCTCTTAGTGTTGTCGGGACTACAACTATTCATCTAGAAAATCATCAATTTAGTGATGTATTATGTGCTCCAACCTTATACTACAACCTTTAATCTGTATATCAGATAACTCATTCAGGTGAAGGTAAAATCATTGAATTTTCACCTCATAATGCTGTAATTAAGGACCTAAGAGATCCTAGATAGATTTTAGCTACTAGCATTGCTGATGATTATAAAAGGTTGTGTTACACAAAAATATCATCACCATGACTATCTGCAGTCAGTATGGGTCTATGATCACTTATACTGGCCTCCTAAGCAAGTATCAGACCTTAGCTCTTCATGTCAAGCTTTGCAAATGAGAGAAAGACATTGAAAATCAATAAAACTCCGGTTCCACACTTTCTCTCACTTTTGCCTGCGGGCCTGCACTCTTTGTCCATATTACCTGCGTATCTGCACGCTCTGTTTGTAAAGGGGTGGGTGCGTTCCCCTATAAAAGTCAAAAGGGCGCAAGTTTATTCTAAAAAACTCAATTTGGGTTAATTCTAGATGTTTCTAGAAGGCATTTTGATGTGGATTGTTCGCTCCAAGGTGGTTCATGCATCCCAAAAGAGAAGGATCTAATCCCTTGATAGGAGGAGCTATCCCTTTGAAGGAGGGCTTTATCCCTTTGAAGGAGGACCTAGTAACTTCCCTCCATTGCACTATAAATTAAGGCATTGGGTCAGTTGCTAGAGAGGTTAAAAGCTGAACATTTTGAGGGTAAATGCTGATGGAATTGGGACTTCCTAGTTAAAACTTGAGAGGAGAGATCACATACCTTTTGGTTTCATTGGGAAGTGAGTGAAACTTGTCAAAGTAGAGGAGACTTCTTGTCGGACCCTGGGAGGAGATTGTACAGCATCAAGGCATAGGTTGTAAAGTTCTTCTTCATTTGAATTAATACAATCAGATTCATTTTTCTCAACAAATTGTCTTATGTGGTTTGTTTCATAATCTCCTTGATCATTATGATGAATATGCTTTATGATATTGGCTTTTCAGGTGCTATTTAATTTAGTTTGCTTATTTGTGTTTGCAGAATTAGACTTCAAGGAAGCTCATTTGGAGCGAGGGAGCGA
>APFE030505094.1:0-16800 GCA_000404065.3 Pinus taeda
CGGGAGTGGGCTTCTTCTTGGATTTTTTCGGCTCTTCTAGGAAGATTAAGGTTATAGGAAGATTCTTGTTGTAAGTGTGTGTGCACACTATTAGCTAAGGTGTTACATGGTGATTTCTTCCTTAGGGTAAGGAGTACAAGGTGGTGACCTCGTTAGAGTAAGGAGTTGGTTCAATGTTTTGATCTAGAAGACGATTCCACACGAGAACTAGTTTTTTAACTGACCTATGAGAATATAGAAAATGAGAAGAATGGGTAATGCACATGTAATGCATGTAGTTGGATCCTTAGACTGGTGGCCACAGTCCTTTTGTTCCATGAGGACCTCATATCTTTTATAAAATATAATTAATATTATTCATTTTTCTAATTGCGAGTTTCTCAATTGTTTTTTTAGGGCCTCAAATAAATTTATTTGGGTGTTCAATGAAAAAAGTGGAGTATTGAAACACATGGATCATGAATCAGGACCATTGAGAGGGATATGAATCATACTGAGTTGTTCAAGGCTTCTCTGGACTTCAAGTTCCTGCATCACTACAAGTAAATTGGGAAGGGCCTACAATTGCATCAACGCCTTCAAAACTGAAGATTAAAATTTCAACATTTTTCAATTCAGGTTTCGCATCTATTGTTCTGAGTCATTACTACTATACATATTCACTCATATTCACTTTAAATGACATGTCATCTCTTTAAATTCTTATAGTTTACGAGGTCATAATGCTGATGGCCTATTAGGTCATAACATATTGTGTTTCACTTCACGATGTCATCCAATGTTGTTTCTTTCTCATCCATATTATGTGGATTGTTGAATTCCAAAGGTCCCCAAATGTTTTATTCTGAGCTTCTTTTCCATGCCATATCTCTTGCACTCTCAACTAATTTTAATTCTTCCTCTGTAATTGAATTCTGCTGTAGCAAATATAGGATAGTATACTTTAGCTTTACCCCTTGAAGTGTGAAAAATTTCTTAAAAACTTTTCATGCATATTCATGGCACACATGAACGTACAACTCCCTAACATTGGAATCGAATCTGAACCTAGGATCTGAATCCTAAATTACAAGATACATATTCTATCTCAGAAAGGAGACCCCTCAAGAAAATTGACTGAATCCTAAATAATTGGATCTAGATTATCGATTCCGCAATTCCTTAGTGATTTGGATATGGGTATGGGGCTAGGAAGTTTGAATTTGGTAAGTCTGGTTAACTATCATGATAACGCCCTGCCTTCTATTACTATGTTTTCATAGAATTTGTCAAAAATCTTGATGAGTGTTGGACCTTTTTATTAAAAAATGTGAATTAGTACAAATTTTGTTTCATAAAAAAAAAATCCAGGCTTAATCAAAGAAATTATTATCAGCTACTTTCTCATATGTAATCAAATTTATTATTTGCACAAACTGTTGAGAGCCTACAAAAACTTGTCCAAATTCTCTTTTCTCATTGTTATAGTAGATACTTTGAAATCATTGTGTGGTATATATTATTTTGAACAACATTCATTATAATCATGAAATAAATTTGTTGCTTATTTTATGTTCATCATAGGGTCACTTGAGAGTTTATAAAGTGAAAAACTAGGTTATAATATCTATCCAGGATACAGGTCATTCATTATTATGAGAATCGGATGAGTCATCTATGACTTTAACCATATCATAATTTTTGTGCCAACTCAACCTCTGGTCATCTCAACATACTACTTGGATCAGTTTTTTCCAAACACTGACAACTTAGTAGACTCTGATAGTACTAATTTTTTCCATTTAAATAGTGCTAGACTTTATGAACTTGGCGTTAAACCAATTCATAGGGTTTGCTATTTCTAATGCTTGAGATTCAATCACTACTTTTCAAGATCATGGATAAAAGTCCAATGGGTTCACCATTTTTCAGATAAAGTTTGTACTCTCTTGCCATGCCCTTATTCTCTTCTTGGTCATCCTTGCCCTCGTTCTTCTTGGGTCATAACATATCATGTTTTTTGTGTCTAAGGTGTATTCCCTATTTTGTTTTACGTCAGTGCCTTTGTTTTTGACATTCACATATGTGAGGGGTGAAAAAATAGGTGATCTTGTGATTTTAAACAATCAAGTTCTCAATCATACAATTGATTGAGAATGGCTTATGGGTTGGAACCTTAATATCCATACCATTTTATGAAATTTCATGTTATCAATATAAATAATAATCGGATTTTAAAGTCACAGTAGGGAACCAAACAATCATTCAATTCATGTTGATTGGTGGTGTAAGAGGCCCTTTGTTTCTGTGACAGAGAACCTCCTTTGTGTAGTGAGAAAGAATCTGATTTGACTCCTAAAGTCTAGGGAAGTGTAAATACCCAATACTTCTTTATTTCTTTAATTGTTCATGCAACAACTTCATAGGCACCTAGAATTAGCTATGATAGGAATCCATATAGTGTGCCCTTACAAGCTTGGGTGAAGATGAATAAACTTAGTTGTGAGAAGAACAATTATTTTCTCGGGCAATGACGTAAATTGAATTCACCTTTATGATAGCATGAATACTAGTATTATTTCAATGATTTCTAAGGCATTTCCACTCATATCTTACGATAAATAAATGCCTTTCAAAATCCAAGCCATGAATTCTCCAGACTAGTACTAGATTGCACACAGTGGTAGTGGCATGCTAAAATATAAAGTATACTTGAAAAATGCCATGAACATATTAGATGGGTTCTATTTTTCTGTCTTTTCATATACGTTGTTCATATAATAGAGATAAATATCAAAATAAATAGATTTCTAATTTCTTCCAAAGACAACAAAAATATTTGAGAGCCCCCAATTCACCAAAATAATTAGTTCATTGGTCCAACTCCTTCTCCTCAATCTCAGAATTTGAAGATGAAGTGTGAATGAAAGATGGATTTGCACAAATAATACAACAATTACACATGCTAAAATCAACATAGTCAAGTTGAGTAGTTTAAACATAGAAGTTGCAAGGAAAAAAAATCTACAAGGAACAAAACTTTACAACAAACAATTTAAGGAGAAGACTCTATAGACTATAAGTACAAAGATATGTGGGAAGAACAAGATCTAGATTGGGAAATTTTAATATGTACCATATACTCGTGAACTAGGAGATGCAATTTTCTTAGTTGCAGATAAATATAAACTTACAACAGGAATTCATCAAAATTCAGATCAATAAAGTATGATGCTTGAGGAAGTTTACATGTAGAAGACCTGCAATAAATAGATTGCACAACCAACAAAAATGTGAATGGCTATGCCACATCAATGCTAACATATAAATGAGTCAAAATCATAGATAAGAGGATGAAAATATATACGAGGTACATGATCATCTCACAGATGAGGTGTTTTTCAGTGCATACGTGGGGCAACAAATTGGGGAGATATGAGGATGAAACCATGTACCTGACATACCTGAACTTGGAGATGCATTATCCATAAATAGTGCTGATATAATAGAGATAAAAAATAATATCAATAGGGTATTTATTACTTCCAAAGGTGGTGAAATTTTTTTTTAATGGTTTATTGGTTCTTATGACATATTTTGTGTGAGAAATATTCTTTTAAAGCTGCATTTTAAATTTTTTTAGTGTTGTCCTTAAACATATATTGGTATAGGAGGATCCTAGATTCATGGTTATTGGGACTTAGTTTAGTAAGCATGTATGAACACATTGTCTAAACTGATCACTCACCCACTTTAATGTGTTTTACTAGAGACTTGGTCAACTTTGATCATTATTCTCACAATTTTGTACTATATATAGAGTAACACAAATGAATGTTGAACATAGGTGTAGTTCCAACAATTGACTCTTTACTTGCATACTTGCCTAGTACTTCTTTGCTTGAGTGTGAGTCATTCTCAATTTTGGTAGGTCTCAACTGCACCACGGGTCCTCTTCGGGCTGGGCTTTGCTAGATGAAGGCTATAAGGAATCTAATTCTAAGACTCTTAATGTACTACTGTACATCTTAAGACCAAGAATCGATTTTTCATTTTCTGTTATGGTAAATAGTCTTGTAGGAGCCTTGTTCTCACAATTTTGTACTGTATGGAGAGTAACACAAATGAATGTTGAACATTGGTGCAGTTCCAGAAATTGACTCTTTACTTGCATACTTGCCCAGTACTTCTTTGCTTGAGTGTGAATCATTCTCAATTTTGGTAGGTCTCAACTACACCATAGGTCTTCTTCAGGTTGGGGTTTTCTAGATGAAGCCTATAAGGAATCCAATTCTAAGACTCTTAATGTACTATTGTACAACGTAAGACCAAGAATAGAATTTTCATTTTTTGTTGTGGTAAATAATCTTGTAGGAGCCTTGGTTTAGCACTAGTATCAAGCTATAATAGGTCTAGTGAATAGCTTAGGATAAAGGAGTTAGCATAAGGATCTTATTTATTTTTAAATAGTATAGTCTATTCCTACTAAAGGATTGAAGCTCTTAAAAATCCATATTTCTTCCCTCATTCCTTAGGCCTGATACTAATATTACAATGTGTCTTAATAATAGTAGAATAATGTTATACTATTGTCTAAAGGGTGAAGATATGGATAAGTAGGGTAACTAGCTACTCCTTGTAATTAGTCATTGTAATCTTGTATCATAGAGATTGTGTTTGTGGGTTTCGATCCTTATTGTGATTGTTATTTAGTAGCTTATTTGAATTTAATCCCTAGTTACGAATATCTTGAACACTTAAGCACTCCATTCTTTTGTAAGATTTCATTAGATACCCTAGTTATGCTTTGATGTCCAACCTGAGGACCAAACAGATGCTTTGTTCTCATCTCAATCATCATATAGTGTTTCATAACCCTGTTGAGATCACTAAATATTCAATTCCTAAGAGAAATCGTAAACCTCCTTTCCCTCTCTCCAAGGTTCCATCCATAATATACATTTCTTCCATTGTCCATATTCCATGCTAAAGGGTTAAATTCTACAGTTGGGCAATGGATAGCTGAACTCTACATGCCAAATTTCTATTGGCATAACGTATCCAATCAAGGAAGTCTAATAATTGTTAATCCTAGGCTTTAAGGATTCTTTAGAAAAAAGGTGGTTTTTGTAGGTCAATCTCCAACCCTTGATTAAAGGCTCCTCTCCACATAAGACAAGCCAACAACTCTACTTTTCCAAAGAAGAACTTCAACCGTAGTTGTAATCACAACTATATGTACTATGCTTTAATGGGGCTAAGTGGAGCTTGATGCATTATTCAGAGGGGTTGACCTTGTTAGAAGTTTCCACCATCCTTTGGGACTCTAATAACACCATCCAGCATGTGTGTCTTGGTATTTCCCTCAAGGATCCAAACCTTTAGTCCATCTATTAAAGAATTTGAACTGGCTTCATCTGAAACTCTAGTCCATCTATTGAATAGCTTGAACTTCCCTGGCCTTTATCTAAGAGGTGTGATCTTGCCATATCTTAAGCATTTATAATTGGCTCACATACTTCTTTGTATGTTGGGTGGAAAGTCAATTTTATGCAACCTTGCAACTAAATGACCACATCTTATTCCATCCAACCCCATAGAAGGTTCTGTCATGACAAATGATTTTATCGTCGGACATCACTTGAGCACTTGGACATTCACCTTGTGGATTCGATCAACAGAGGGAACGTGGCTCTCTATAAGATGATTATCATAGGAAGTATTGGATGTCTTACCTCACTAGTTTGGTAGATATGGTAAAGTATGAAAGTATTAATGGTTAGTCACGCGAATTCTTAATGGCTAGGATCTTAGGGCATCTTCACATGAAGCCTTCAATTTTTATGGCTCTTACAGGATCAACTGCTCTCCACTATTGAAATTTTAATTGAACTTGGCCAATTGTTTCTATGTATGATGAATCAATATCCTTCAAAATCAATTGGAAAATTTACAACAACCTGGCATCAGATATTTTCGCTCCTCCAAGATTTAGTTTAATTTTCTAGGATTTTGTCCTCTTTTTGGTTATGGTATACTAAGACGTGTTAAATAACTAGTTCTAATCAAAATTTCTATGCAAAAAAAAAAAATGGCAATAACATCATTTTTTTAACAAGCATGCATCTTATTCTTAGATTTATATGCTAATAAATCATATGTTTTGTTTATGGGTGTGTCTTTCTACTAGAACAACTTAATAGACACTTGATGAAGATTCACTGGAGCAGGTTAGAAGACATTGACACTTGCAATTTAACAGGTACACAATATACATGTTACCATTTACAGTTACATTGACATAATAAACATCACCATGTGTACATCATCTCAAAAACAGAATTTGGCATTTTTCATAGGAAATAATAACTTGTTTCAAGTAAACAATTTCTCATATGGGATTGGAGACTGTTTGTTTGATAGTTTACGACTTTTACTACATTGTACATATACATAGATAGAATTAAGAAAAGGAACATTGAATTATTTTAGAAAATGTTTGGTAGAAAAATATAAGGAGGCAATTATGTCTTCTAAGCATGAACTCCATGAAGAGTCATTAACAGAAATGCACAACATCAATAATCACGATTTTTATTTAGCAAAAATATCTATATTAGCTTCAATTGATATACCTATAGAATATTGAGGACTATGGGGAGACATTTTTTGTATACATTGGTTATCAAATTGGTTGAAAATTCCAATTAGAATTTGGTCCAAAAAAAAAATGAAAATGTATTTGCACTTTAATTCAACAAATGCTTATGTCATACTATTTCATGATGAACATCCTATAAATGGCCACTTTGAGCCATTGCTTTGCAAAAATGACCCGTTCATGGATTCTTCCTTTTGGCAGCAAACTAACATTGCGTATGAACAAATTAACTTATGCATCTTTGAACATTGAACATTTAGGGCCATGAACAACCTAGATAGAGTGCCCATGTTCAATAGAACATATGGTGAGAGTGCATTTTAAACAATTTGTTATCTTCTAGATAATGAATATAGTGTATCATGCCTTCGACTTATCATTGCACAAACATTTTTCAATGCAGTTGTTCAAAATGACCCATTTACAATTAGATGCATAACGAAGCATATATCCTTTAGTTGTATATAAATTTACAAAACAATAGCTACTTGGAAGGAATACATAAAAAAAATAGCATTTCCCTATAAAAAAGGAAATATTGAAGGTGGTCTATTTGTCTTTGCTTGGTTAGGAAAAATGCTAAACATACCTTTTGTCATTTGGTCTATAGTTACAATGTCCATATTCAAGAAAATATGTGATTCAGAAACAATACTTAGAATTTTGAACATATTGCGATTTCAAACAAGAATAGGTCATGTCTACTATGAACCTTTACAACAAATAGGAAAAATTGAAAGTTAGATAATAGGTGAACTTGGTGCAACCGAATTCAAAGCATTTGAAGCAATAGCTGATATTTGTGCAACCCAATTCAAAGCATCTTGTAGCTTAAACAAGTACAACAAAAGTTTATCTTTGCATCTTGTTAAAGACATTATTTGAAGGAAATTGAAAACACAAAAAATCAAACTTACCTATAACAGAACAACAATGAAACAACACATAGTGCTAGAAGATTTAGAGCATCAGCCCACAAAAATATCTCGTGTTCCAATTGACATTAATATTGAGGATATTTTCATCTTTGAATCAATGTAGTATTTGAAAAGTAGTGTTTGTGAACAAGTCTAAAGCAATAGATCAACTAAATGCAGGTAAATTCAAACCATTTTTTTTCCTTAAACAAGCACAAGAAAAACATGTCTTAGCATTTGCTTAAAGACACTATTCGAAGAAACATGAAAGGAAACAAGATACAACTTGCATATAATACAAAAAAAAATGAAACAACAAGTAGTACTAGATGATTTGTGTCACTCAACATCAAGAAAAATATTAAGGAACAGGTCAACAAAATTATCAATGGTTGAACAAAAATATCGAGCATAAATAAATGATACACCTATCTTTCATTGTTCAATATGCCAAAGAAATTTCTTTAGAATATATGTTTTGTCGATGAAAGAAGTGAACTAAAAAACACACGAAAGACCATTCGAAAACCACTAGCTTGTTTCCATGAATTTGAAAAGCCTAGTTTTGAAAATGTGAAAAATAATAGTTGCTTCATTTGTAGGCTTTGAAAAAAAGCATTTTTAGATGACACAATTCCTAAATATGCAGGCAAAAATAAGAAGAAATAAAGGCACTCAAACCCTTAGTCAACTTAATGAACTAGAAGAAAGACTAATGGCATTACAATTGCCCTTTTTGCAAATAAACGAAATGAGCCATTGACATAAAAAACCACAACTAGGTTTAACTGGAGGAGTCATCAATGTCCCAACTAATAAATGTAGAATTCAATCTGTGTTACCTCGAAACATAAAAGACATTGACACAATGGAAGTTGTGCTGCAAAAGCATTTAAAATTCAAAAGTGTCTATGCATTTGGTCGGGTTAGTTCACATAGTCATGAAAACATTAAAACAATTATGCAAAACAATGCTTTGCAAGTTAGAAAATGCCAAGATAAACAACAATTGGAAATAAGTGTTCATAGAAAACCAAGGAGCATATGACAATACATATGATATTGAAAATAGTGAAAATGATAATCAGGATATTGATGAACCGATCACAAAAACATTGGCTCATGGTTTCACTGATCCACATACTATCCATGACCTTGTAAATAGGAAAATTAATATTGCACCTCCTGTAGGCTATGTGCCATTAGTATTCCAAGATAAACACTGAGAAGAAATGAGTTTTCCATAATTGTTCTATGGAAACAAACATCCAAGTGATATGCTGAAAAACTTTACATATAAAAAAATCTATTAATGGGAAGTCCTGCATAAAAATCATGACTTTTCTTACGATACAACTAACCTATTTTATAAAGCAATTCACATTATCATAAACCAAGTATTGAATTTTATGTGGATTAGAAATAGAAAAGGTGAGTTGAAAGGAAGAAAATTACTTTCAAAAGATGTCAAATTCAAACCAAATTTGGATTTCATTTTGAAATCTGACATTAGCTACATGGATTTAAAAAAAAATCGCACTTCACCAGACTACCATCAACAAATACGTAAAAAATAATGTGCAATGATTTGACAACTAGGTCCACCTAATTTCTTCGTGTCCTTTAGTAGCGTAGAGCATCTTTGGGAGCCTTTGATGAATGCATTAACAAATATAAGGCAAAGTACTACAAGGCCAAACAAAAATGAATTAGAAGAAAATGAACCACACACATTAATAAGAAATGATCCTGTAACTTGTGCACAATACTATAGATCTAGGATGGATGCTCCGTACCAATTAATACCTCATGACTACAAGTATTATGGAGAAATCGATGACTACTTCTACGTCACAGAATTCCAAAATAGAGGAATTAAGCATGAATATGGTTTATTATGTGTAAAATATGCACCAATCTATGGTAAAGACGCAAACATTGATGTTGAAAGTTTTGATGATAAATACTTGTCAACTGAGTCATCAATTCTACCAAAATCTCTTAGAACTGTCTAACATCATTGTCACATAAGAACATGTAGGAAACATAACAAATCTAATTGCAGATTTAATTTCCTGATATCTCCAATGAAAATAATGAAAATACTTGAACCTTTGGAACTTGATAGCGCTAAAATGAAAACAAATGAAAAGCTAATATTTGACACAATAAACGATGTCAATTATGATCAAAAGAATACAATTGATAGCTTCTTGCATAACATTGAATTAACAAATGATGAATACATACATGCTATCAAATGTACACTAAATCACATAACTTAACTGCTATAAAGAAAGTCATCTGACACCTGGAAAAATATCTTTGCTTGACAAATCCTGGCAATTTGGATTGCAAACACTCACTCTTAATTTGTACTTGATTCATATGTCACTGCAATGTACTGCAATTCCTATATGGAAAAAGAAGATAAAACACTTACATCAACCTTTAAGAACATATGCAAAAATTACCTTAAAACAAAATTTGATATAATGGACACTATTAATTGTCTAGGAAAATATTTAGTAAACATGCAACAAATGTTTGAACAACAAGAAATTTACATTGTGCTATCACTTCCATTAAACTATAGTTCACGAAAATGTATTTTCGTTAACTCTCCTATAGCGAAACGTGCATTTGTTTTTAAAAGAGAAAAAGACTTGCTAAAGGAACCAGATGACTCTGAAGACATAATGTGTCCATCAGTGATTGACTATTATATTCTATGACCTATAACTATTAATGCTATATGTTTAGCAAAATTTGCATCTAGTTATACAAACAAAGGGAAAAAACACAAACAAGAAAATAAGCCATATGTCATTCAATGCGTGAGATATAACAAATACAAAGACATTGAAGTTTTTTGTAAAGAATAGTTAATGTTATACTATCTATATCGAGTAAATGGGACTACGATCAAGCAACATCACCGAAGTTGGCAATCTGCATATGTTGCATTGGAAAAAACAATTAGGCAAAATGAACACAAAATTAGGTTTGTTACAGGACCTACATGGGGTGACATAGATGATCAAGTCAATGCGATAGAAACACAAATGGAACAATTATTTGACATAGATACTCTAAAACCAAATGAAACAGAGAATACAAGATTTGATAAATCCATCAATGAAAAATACGAAACCTATGATTTCCAAAGTGATGTGCAACATTTCCAACATACAAAGAACTTGACTCTACTATCTACAAGGCCATATGAAAGTGTCAAACAACAAAATATACTAGAATACATAGAGTATTATAAGTTAATACGATAATTAGATCCAGAACATGCAACATTAGTAGCTTATGTGATAGCAAGAAAACTATATAAGCCAGATGAACCAAATCATTTGTTCTTGAAAGGACGTGCAGGAAGAGGAAAAAGATTTACAGCACTAGCAATTTTCTAGTACTTATTATGCATACATAATGGCATATTGGCTTATAATCCAACATAGCTAAAATGAATAATCACAACACATACATGAAAAGCTACATTTAACGCAGGTGGTGTCACATTGCATTCTGCATTCTATTTACCCTTTAACATCAATGATTGTTCTTCACTAAACAATGAGAAGTTAGATACATTAATAAAGCGCTTCAAACAGCTTTGTGTAGTTCTTATAGACGAGGCATCACTTGTTGGTGCAACAATGCTTTATCAGATTGATAAGTGACTCTGCCAAATCCTGCATACGCCAACTTCATATTATGCTAATGTTGACATGATATTCTCTGGTGATCTCTACCAAGTAATCCCTATAAGAGACTCTCTTGTATTTTAAAAGCCAAGAATAAAAAAAACATAATTCCATATGGCTTTTGGACAGAGAAAATAAAATGTTATCAACTATATACATCAATGTGTCAAAAAGAACCAATCTTCATCAATTTCCTAAACAGGATGAGATTAAACGCGCAAATTGATAAAGATATTGCATACATTAATGAAAATTTCCATACGCCGCCACCTTTAGATCCACTTTTCCCAAACATTTTCTACCGAAACAAGGATGTTCATAATCATAATACAAAAATTCTTTCATTGGCACATGGTCAACAAATAACACTTAATGCTATCGATGAGCATGAAATTGTTGGATCAATAGTTGAGTTATATGCAGGAAAATATAATACCAATGATGGATTAGTCAATGAAGCTGAAGGCATTCTCACATGTTATTCATCCAATAATAATAGAAATGACATTATTTGGATAGAATTTCCAAATGTAAACATTGGAAAGCATCAAAGAAACAAATTCAAGGAAATGTATGAGATAAATATATTTTCAGCATGGACATCAATTTTTCGAATTGCAAAAGCATTAGCAATGTCCTACAACAAATTGAAAATCACAATACGAAAACAATTCCTAATACAATTAGCCTGTGCATGAACAATACATCGAACACAAGGACTAACATTGGATCAACTTGCATTTGACCCAACTGGTGTCACCAAACATGGGCTAGTCTATACTATATTATCACGTGTTAAAACTATTGACTCGTTGTACTTGATAAACAAGATAACACCCCAAAACTTTGATATACAGAACAAGATATTAAATGAAATGAAATGAGTAGAAACAATTGCTTCATGGGAATTGGAATTTACGAAAAAAACCTAACAACCCATTTTTTTTTTAATCTCAACTTTAAATACACATAGTCTCCATGCACATCTTAGCGACATTGTCCATGAAAAAGACTTATTAGACAATATGATTCTATGCTTTAAAGAAATGCACTTGTACATTCCACCCAAAAGCAAACAATTCCTACCATCCAAGTTTGCCATAGCAAATTACATGCATGGCATCCTTACTTGTGTAGAGAAGAACATATTGATCAAAGAAACAAAAAAAATTGTAACAACAAAACTGAACTCACGCTAATTGACATCTACTTCCAACAACCAATTTTATTAATAAACATTTATGCAACTCCATTTGAACAAGTCCGCAAAAATATAAATGATTAGAAAAGCAAAATCAAAAGATACACCTGTTAATTGTGTCTTCTTAATCATTGGTGATTTTAACATTGATATTCAATTAGAAACAACTCGCAGTCAAGCTCTTACAGAATATATGAAAACTGAGAACTTGCAAGAAATAACAATTTATGTCCACGGTACAAAAACAACAATAGATCATATTTGGAAAAATTTACCTATTGAGCAATGTGAAACCAATATTGAAAATGCATATTGGTCAGATCATAGCATAATTTATGATTTTCTACAACTCTAATCAAAACATGGTATACAATTTGTTGCATTTCTAGTCACAACAAAAGTTAGATTTGTGTGCATCCCTCATGTGCAAGAATCTACGTACAATAATGTGCCTTGCCTTAGAATCGTCAGTGCATCTAATTTGTTCTTTGTCTTCTAATTTCATAGCTTTCTATTTTCATTAGGAAATTTGTTGTGTCAAAACTAAAATATGTTTATGTTACACAACTAGTGTTTAAAACATATAACTCTTGTGAAATGTTTTCAATAACTAATTTACAATATGTTTGTTTCTTTGTTGTGTTTTCATAAGTGTACCAATAGAAAAAATGTCAACTCGTAAAGCAGATAGTGCAACAAGAAAAAATGAATCCATTCATAAATAAGATAGTGCAACAACAGGAATGAATAAAGTCATAAAGCAGATAGTGCAACAAGCATAAATGAATCTAGCCATTTGGACAAATGGTTCACTCTTTTTCCTTTCACAATCAAGAACAAACCAACTAGTCTTTGCATTTATACATTAATTCATTTATACATTTTCTTTTTCCATTTTAGTATTTTTAGTATTCGTATTTATACACTAATCAATTTCGCTTTTTCTTTTTTCGTTTCACTCTTTCTAAAATATCTAGTAGGCAAAAGAAAAACAACAAAGTGAGAAATAGTAGCATCGTCCATAATGTACATTTGCATGGGAAGTTTAACAATTATATTTGAAGGTGATGTGTTAGTGTTATATGGTCATGCTTCTACTCTAGTACCCTCCTCACCACAGAAGGTACAAGTTGTACATGCCAACCTTGTTGATGTGCATGGACAATTTACAATAACCATCAACATATTCAACGTCACTAAGAAAATAATATATGAAAGAGATAATGCTAGCCACTGTATCTAATTGAATTCAACATTTGTCGTTGAGACAATGTCCATGCTTTGTTCTTAATGTCGGCTTACTCCATACACTACGATTGCTATGCTTTTAGAGGAAAATATAGATTATTCAGTTGGAAGCATCACAACACTTGTCAAAGGATATTACCAACAGAACAATCGTCAATTTGAAATATATGTCAAAGGTGGTGAAACAAATAGTGACTGTGCTTCGGTATTGTGTCAAATCTTCTGTCCTATTATGCTTAGCTTTTTATGTGTCCCTTTTTTCTTTCTCTTGCTAAAAGAATTTATTTTTTGATGCTTTTTCGATCACAACTAATCAAAAATTTCACTTGAATTTCTTTCAGGTGTATTTGACCGAACAACAGAAACAAAAATTTGTTGAACTGCAATATGATATAGTAAGAGGGGATATAGTGAGAGGAAAGACAACCTTGCTTCTCTTCAAAAACATGGTTCGAATTGGACCAAGAGAATCACATACCATATGTACATGTTTATCAAGCTTATTTGAGCCATTTAATGATGAATTGACAAAATCTTATCTACATACTCTTGCCAAAACAAAGCTCCACGAAGGTTTTCAATTGCATTTCAACTACTTCTTATTTTTAGACTCTACCAAAAACAAATGTTCAACAAAGTTTTCTGCTGCATTTGAACTTTTTATAAGCATTTCTCTATTTCTTCTTGAACTATTTACTTTTTCTCTTACTATATTTTCTTTTCCTTACATTATTCATCTACTATAAACCTAACAAAAATATTTGTATTCCCAATTGAACTATTACAGATTAATGGAATTATCAAACTAGTTGATTTGTTTTCCCCGCCATACAAGCCATTCTGTAGTGAGTGTAAACATCTGATTAGAACAAGAGACTGTCCAGTCAATAACATGCTTTATTGCATGAATTGCGGTGACAAAAAGTTATTTTCTTATGAACACAATATACAATGTACAATAAAAGATGCAGATGGAAAGCTAGATTGCATCCTTCCAAAAGACCTTCTTAAAATCGTCTTTTCAACTTTTCTGCAAATATCCTTTGTAGAATATAAACAAAACATCTCTACAACTATTTTCATGTTACGTGCATTTTCACTCGAGGGAACCTTCACAATTTCGATGGAAAATATCATTCTCAATATCAAGCATATTTGATACCTTCAATTACTTTGTTAAGCTCAAGTTTTTTTATATGCTTGTTGACAATTCTATTAACCATTAATTCTTGTAACATGCATCTTAACAATTGTAACTATAAAAAATTTTGTATATGTCTTCATAGTTTTGTTGTTCAATGAAAAAGAGGTATCTTCTTGCTCTTTGTTTTCAACCTATCTCTCCATTGTAATACTTGTTTTTAGGTATCATTGCACTTTTTATTGTTGCAATTTTGTTCCACTTCTATTTACATTTTATTTTATTTATTATAATTTAAATAGGGACATCAATCTTAACCACTATACCATATAATCACCTGATTATTAGTTGTTACCCTAATCTTATTGGGCAGGAGTTGCCAACCAATTTCTTTAAAGTCCGAGAGAGAATAATTTTCCAGCTTGCTCCCTTATGCCCCAGTTGTTCATGCTTAACCGACTTTGAAATTTATTTTGATAATATTTTTAGTTGTAAAGGTCCAATTGCTATCAATGGTTCCACATGGATGATGCCTTAACTTTCTTAAAAGGTTTTCCTTCTCCGACAACTTTTGCAATTTTTATTTTTTCAATATACTTGGTCATGGACATGTGATGTCCTATATTGAGGATGATGATATTGTAGAACTGTGGATGATCTCAACCACTCCAATGCATTCATGCTCTTGGCCCAAAGGAAAATCGAGTTTCTTGACCGACCATCCAAAATTTGTTGAAGACATACTTACATACAAGCATATATATGTAATTTGGTGTTATGGAATTTAGCTTTCTCTATTATTGGAGATTTATCCAGATTATTTATTGATCTAGTTTTTGTTTTTTTGAGGTTCATCATATTTTGAAATGCACAGTGATTACCATTCCATACAGTCCGAATTCTCTCACAATTCATGGCTATTGCTTTCCATAATCCGTTGATACTATGTTTATGGCTGTTCTACTTCTAGGAGTAGCTTTCTCTAATTTCCCCAACATGATGGAAATTTGAGTTCTCTGATACTTGATAATTTGAATTCCACAACTAAATGAAAACTCAAATAGCATGAAGATTCAACCTAGAGTGATAATTCAAACAAATTGATCATTCAAGCCACAAATAATTTGGACTTTCTGTTAATCCGGATTTCACCCAAATGCATCTGAACTCCACCCAAGAAAAATAAAACAATAGTTCTGCGCTTCCACTGAACTGGAAACCTACCACATGCCAGAAAAGTGTCTTGGTTGCAAATATACTTTTATCCTTGAGCTTGAGACCAATATTGAACTTTTTTGGTTAAATCTCAAGTATATATTTTCACAAGTGCTACTGATATTGCATTTGATTTGGATATAGTTTCCTTTCCTTTTCCTTCATCTAAAAAATTCCAACACATGGAATTTATATTATTCCTTCAAATGAGTATTTAGATTATTACATTAGCAATAATTGCTTAATTTGCTTCAGCAGAAATGCATCTTACTCCTGCAGAATAATATCGTGATTAATAATTATGGCTTTTGTAATGTTGAAGAATTAACTCATGATTGACTTGCACAATTTTCATGGTTAATTGTGTTTGTATCTTAACCAAGTAATCATTCTAAGAAGTTCAGCTAACTTATGTCCAGGGCAGTGTCGGTTCAGCCATATAAAAGGATTAAGCCTGCATATTTGTCATGTGCAGCACCTCGGATACTACCTTCTCCAAGAAGATATCCTAAGCATGCACCGCCTATTCCTTAACTTGTAGCAGAGGATGATGAATCTGTCTCCCAATTTAAATTTGCCTGCACAATATTGCATGGAATGCCTTATATAAGTCTGCTCATAAATGCCTTATTATTCTTTCAGCGTAGTGTCTTCCTATGTTCATGCTGTATTCAGAGTGTAGTACAATTAATAATGAAATAGTGTACCGGTATTTCATATTT
>APFE030505094.1:25989-37418 GCA_000404065.3 Pinus taeda
CAGTTGGTATCAGAGGCTTCGATGATTCAGTTAAAGTTTTGGGTTTTGAAGGCTGATGACTGTTGAAGGTGAAGCAGGTGTTGAAGACTTGCTGAACAGATGAAGATAGTTGAAAAGGCACTTCAAAACTTGAAGACATGACTAATTATTGGAAAGACGAAACATAGAGACACTATGAAGCTCTTGTTCAAGAGTGGGAACTCTTGCTACATATGGGAAGCAGGATAGCAGACATGTGAGAGGACTTGAATAATCTTCATGGGAAGACTGATGAACTCAAGGAACTTGATGAGGAGATACGATAGCGTCATCATAGACTCCAAGAACTCATGGATGAATGGGTTCAACTAAGGGAGAAGAGCACCATGGTGCAAGCTAAAGTCAAGGAAATTGAGGATGAATTAAGAATGACTTTCTTGGCAGAAAGCCAGTTGTGATAGAGCAAGATGAGCTCGATTGCATTGGCAGACTTGGGGACTATCATCGAAACATGCAGTAAGATGTTCAGAAGATTGGTTCACTTCGAATGGAAGCAGTCAATGTGTGCTTGATTAGTACACTTAAGCAGGATGCAATGGAGGACAATCTTGAAGTAAATCAAGCTGAACCATGATAGAATTACTTAGATGAGCCAAGCAAGGAGTTGAAGTACCTTAAGAAGGAAGTCAGGTCGAAGCAAAAGTTGATAGACTCTTCTAAGGCCGTGAGATGCAAGATCAAGCTGAAAGATTATGGAGATGCCTTGAAGCTGAGTTTTGTGCAGGTGACCGTACATGGAAAAAGGTTTGCAGCTTTGGTGGACATGGTAGCTACTCATAGTTTCCTTAGTAGGAGAGCAACAAATTCTTTTTGGAAGAAAGTTGAAGTGGGAGGAGAGTGGAGTGCTTTCAAAGAAGTGAACTCTACCATGAAAGCTGTGATTGGTGTATTGGAGAACACTTAGGTGAGAGTGGGCTCTTGGTTTGGAAAGTTGGACTTGAGGATTGTTGACTTGGATAATCATTCTATGGTGCTGGGGAAAGACTTTTTGAAGGTTGCACAAGCCATAAAAATGGTGGACTGGGACATTATCTTGATTACAGCTGAAGGGAGAACCATGTTGGTTCCAATGAATAGGAGAATTTGCTTGGGATATATACCAAGAATGGATTCTATGACTTTGTATCCAAAGGATCTGAATGTGAAGCATGAACATGTGGAGCAAAGAGGACTTGGATGTATGAACCAAACAACGAAGGAAGGGAAGTTAGTAGACTTTGTTGCAAGAGCTAGGAGGAAATATGGAGGTAGAAAATCAATTTCACACATCTTGATACACTTGACAGGAGCATCTTCTATGAAGGATATTCACCATGGAGTTGTAGATGGAGGGAGTTAGAATACTTCTTCAGTGGCAGTGGTTGGGGAATATTACATAGGTTGAGATCAAAATGGCATAGTGGAGTTTTGCAGGTATGCCATGGGCATATATGACTTTCAGTTGACAAAAGACAAGCTTGATAAGCTTGGTTGTACACATGAGGAGGTTGAGGTTGTGCACAAGTACTCGAGAATGTAGCATTAATCGGATACATGGGTGGATGAGAGTTAGGGAGGGAGTTTCCTGTCCCTCCTTTCTCGATAAACAACCTTGGAGATGGGTTGGTACAGTGACCTTGACATTTAGGAGGGCTTCACCACCTTTACAAGGGGCCTTGGTGACAAGGCTTCTTTCTTGACTGGTTGATGATGCCTGGATGTATGCGACTGCATAGCAACACATTGCCATTAGCATCATGGGAAACATGTTGCAGATGACATGGGCACACCATGGACCTGAGCATGGCGTATTTTAAACTTGGATGGATTCTTGATCGAGTTGAGATTGTGACAGCATGCTGAGAAACAACCAATCGTGGCATGGGGGTGGTACATGCTCATGGGTTGAGCATTATGGTTGGATTAGCAACCCAACTAATTTGATGACATGGGGGCATGCAGTGCATCGAGTTTGTGTCAGATAGGTGTCTTGGTTTCGACTGAGATGTTGTGTTGGATGGAGTATTATGAAGAGATTCACATGATGGGCTATACATGATGGAGACAGTTGTGATATATATGTTGCAGGGATGTTTGCAAGATATGGATTGGATGAAGTCATGGATTAAGGAGACTTCCTATTTATGAGGGCATAGACTGATGGTTTATGTGACATTGGAGCGGAGGCAGGGAGCATGAGCATCTTTGAGTGTTGGACCTAGTAGCACTTTGTGACGATGGTTGGTGGAGAGAGTTGTCAAGGATGACAACCATTTAGAGTGGGGGAGTATGTCAAGCCAACGAGTCGGCAGTTGATGTGCGACAGAGTGGGGTGACGCGCCCTTGGTTAAAAGTGATGAGCTGAGCAAGCGACGAGTCGGTTGCAACGATGGGAAAAATTGGTGTTGTGACGAGCTGGGTCGGTCGGTTAAACATGCCCGGGACATGAGTTGTGATGAGCCAATGGAGAGTCGAAAAACCGAAATTCGACTGAGTGTGAATACTTTGTGGAGGTAAGATTATACGGTGCGAAGTTGGGCATGTGGACTTAGTGGGGCGACGACATGGGTGAGCCGACATAAAGTGGGGGCGAGTTGGCTGAGTTGAGAAGTCGGCCTGGGCAGGTCGACCCATGATGAATCCTTGGAGAAGCGTATAAGTAAAAGGATTCCATGGAGGAGAGAAGGTATCAAATCAATTGAAGTTCAATCATTCAAGTGTGAGTTCAAGGATAAGGTGGACGAGCAAAGGAGTGGGTGAACTGAGTTAAGGCAAGGTGCAGGCGGCACTAGACTGAAGCACCGAGCCGAAGAAATAGAACACAGAGTTTTTGGTTTCGCAGATCATAGGTTGGGCACGTTTGCCTGACGGGAAAACCAGGTAAGGCGTCGCTGCATGCGGTGGGCACCTTTGCTTGGTGGGCAACCCACGGAGGGCATGCTGCACGACATGGCGAGCTGGGTCGAACGATGAGTTCCGCGGTGTGACTGTGGTTGAGGTTGCGGTAAGGCGTGCGGAGGTGCGGGCGAAGCGCCGGGTGGTTGGAAAGCTGTGGACAAGCGCTGGGAAGGGTGACACGCTAGAAGCGAAGGTAGAACAGTGCGACGAGCTGCAAAACTGGTTTGTCCGACGAGTTTGTTCGGAGAGCGACTCGGGTAGGGCACCTCTACTCGATGAGTTAGGTGACCTGACCCGGTAGGAGTGGGTGCTCCTGAACAATGGTTTAGGCACTGCTAAATGGTGTAGGCCGAACTATGTATTTTGACCGAAATTGTAAGAAGGAAGTTGGGGTTCCTCTTCAAAGACTATACTTGTATATTTCGTAAAGATTATTATTATCATTGTGGGCAGACTCATATTCAAGGATTTTCCCCTCCCGTTAAAGATTGTATCCATTGTGCATATGTTATAAATGATAATGATGATGAAAGAATATTAAATGAATTTTCCCACTATGTTATGAATGTTAAATGCTTAGAAAGTGAAATAGACTAAGTATGGAATGTTAGGCGTAGTCCACACTTGAAAGTATTGTTGAAAAGAAATCGTGTGTTGGTGTTGCACCTGCTTATGAGCGGTTGAAAGACTACCGCCAAGATAGGGGCATGACAGTGGGGGTGGGGGTCCATGATTTGAAAGATATTGTGCTTTGATTTTTGAAGGGCAGAGAGGAGGCGGAATTTTTTTTCTTCTAAAATTGGTTCATTTTATTAACATTTTAATTTACTTCAACTAACATTTTTCCATTCTCTCCTTCCCTTCACATTCAAATTAATTAACTAATTTTCTAATCAAACCTTGGTCCATAATTAACCCATCTCATTCTTTTTTATCTAGATTTTGGTCCAAGATGATAAAAATTCATTTTTATTTCTAGCATTATTTTGACGGTTAATCATCAAACTCATAATCCAAATTCATTTTAATAATGATTAGGGTCAAATAATTTTAAATAAAGTTATATGTCCCATTTTGAAAAATGATTTATATATTCTATTTCCAAAAATAATTGTAGATAGGCCTATATGTCCCGTTTTGGAATTGGATTCATATTTTTAATATTTATTAATCCCCCTTCAACAAACATATTTTACTATCTCCTCCCTACTGACCTTATACTTATTCCAATTTAAATAACTAAATTTCTAACCTTGGTCTTTCGTGAACCCTTCTAATTCTTCATTTATCTAAATTTTGGTCAAAGATAATCAAATTCAATATTTCAACTGTTAATCACCGAAAAGATAATCCAAGAGGTGCCTATAAAAGGCAATCCAACACTCATTTAATCTCATGGCTCTCATATGTCCCTGATGATGGATGGAGTTCCCATCCAAAACGTTGGACGAATCACATATATTACACAATTTTCTTCCAGAAATCTATAACACTATGAATCACTGTGGAAGTCTCCAATCACTTATAACACACATTTCAAAATAAAACTTAATATACATATTAACTAATATATTTCAATATTGAAAACACTCTCTCCTCTAGGGAGTATTTTTTTTATATATATGTTAACGTTGACCTTAGTAAAATATTTTAATATTCATAAAGAAAAAGTAATTGGAAGTAAAATAATTTAGTTACTTCTTAATAAGAGAGAAATGTTCAATTCATTCAACTTTTAATAATAATAATAATAAAATTATTATTAAAAATACAATTTAAACAATGAAAAATTTCACATGACCTATATATAGAGAGACAAAAAAGACTGTTATAGATCCTAAAGGTCATTTCCATGAAAAGCCTGGATCTAACGGAGGAAGGAAGGGAAAGTGCTTTGTTTGCAATAAGTTTGGCCACTATGAAAGGGAGTGTCCTAATAAAATGGATAGACCTCGAGATGATGACTAGCATAACAGCTCCAGGGGAAACTTCAACAACAATAAAAACAAACAAAGGAATGGAAAGTCTAATGGCAAAGGAAAATGGAATGAGGGACATCAAGGAAATGGTCAACCCTCCAAGAAATCAAGGAACTCTGGGTATGATGAATCCAATGTTGTTAAAAATAAGAAAAAAGAGTATTATCTTATATCGGCCCTCTCCATTGCCTCTCCTCCAGACACTTTAGGAAATTGGTTGATTGATACTGGTGCCTCAAGGCACTTAACCAGATATAAGGAAGCCCTCTCTAATCTCATATAAAAGGAGACAAACTTGGAGATCATCCTTGGAGATGATGCCACCTATCCCGTGGAGGGACTAGGGAATGTTACCCTTCAATTGAATCAAGGTAACACTATTCATTTGTAAGAAGTACTATATGTACGCGATCTCAAGAAGAACCTGGTGTCCATTTCAGTAATGGAAGATAAAGGATTCAAGGTGGATTTTATCGATGGAAAGGTACGTGTTTGGAAAAGAAATTTCAAGAATGCTTTTACTCTTGGGTTCATGTTTGACAATTTGTATCAAGTTGGAAGAAGTCCATGGGGAGCCATGTCTTGCGACACATCTCTACAATCTAACTATGGCACCAAAGGTTCGACCATCTTCATTATAAGGCCCTATGTGATGTGAGAAAGATGATGATAGGTATGCCCAAGTTCAAAGTAGAGCATGAAGGTGTATGTTCGGGATGTGTCAAAGGAAAACTTACAAGGGGACCATTCTCATCAAGTAATAGAAAGACCACAAACATATTGCAATTGATCCACTTCGACATATCTGGTATGATGCCCGTAAACTCCTTGGGAGGATACTGATATTATCTCACACTCGTTAATGATTATTCTCACAAGACCTGGATCTACTTCTTGAAGAAGAAGGATGAAGTGTTCACCTGGTTTTGACATTTCAAAGCCTTCATCAAAAGCCAATCTAGGAAGAAAAATCAAGATATTGAGGACTGATAATGGGACCAAGTGTGAATCCAATGAATTCCAAGATTATTGAAGAGAAGCTGACATTAAGAGGGGGACTAAACCACCATATGGTCCTGAGAATAATGGTGTGGCTAAAAGGAAGAATCACTCTATTGTAGAAGCTATCCATGCCAAGCTTCATGATCAAGGTCTTTCGAAGTTTCTATGGGGTGAAGCTGCAAATACCACTGTATTTGTTCAAAACTGATGCCCTCATAAAGCATTAGACTCTAAGACTCCCAAATAAATGTTCATTGGTAAGAAACCTGATGTCTCTCATCTTAGAATTTTTGGAAGCCCCGCATATTTTCATGTTCCAAAAGATAAAAGAAGCAAATTGGGTGCATCTGGGAAGAAAAGAATCTTTGTGGGATATAGTGAAAATTCTAAGGGATATAGAATTTATGTGGCTGGTCAAAAGGAAGTTGAGATAAGGCATGATGTCACCTTCGATGATGTTATTTCCCTTAGGAAGATCAACAACCTTCCTATCCTAAGGAAGGACAAAGAATCTGACATAGGAAATCAGGGTGAAAAAGAGAGAAAAACAATGCTTGATGTTGATGAACCTATGGATCCTATTGATCCACTCTCTCATGAGCGTTCCTCCTCCAAGAGGACACCCTCATGGCTTCGAGAGACTCTCGAAGATGATGAAAGGCAAATTGCACCAAGGGGGACTTTCCGTGAAAGCAAGAAGTGGAACAAGTACCAAGGATATTTGATCACCATAAGTACTATCGTTCAAAATGAGGCTTCATCATTTGAGGAAGCCATTAAGCAACAAGTATGGAAGGATTATGTGAAT
This sequence comes from Pinus taeda, assembly GCA_000404065.3. Classification (NCBI taxonomy): domain Eukaryota; kingdom Viridiplantae; phylum Streptophyta; class Pinopsida; order Pinales; family Pinaceae; genus Pinus; species Pinus taeda. The sequence continues at coordinate 32,695 of APFE030505094.1, forward strand.
GAAGAATATGAGTAAATTATGAAGAATGATGTCTGGGATGTGGTCCCTAGACCCTAGGACAAATCAATTCTCACTTCTAAGTGGTTGTACAAAATAAAGCATGGAGCTTATGCAAGTGCAGAAAAGTTCAAGGCTCACTTTGTTGCTTGAGGCTTCTCTCAAAAGGAAGGTGTAGGTTACGATGAGATATTTGCACTCTTGCTTGATATACCACCCACTCGATCATATCCCTTGCTGCCTCGCAAGAATGGAACCTACATGAAATGGATGTCAAGACCATCTTCTTGCATGGTTCAATCAAAGCAGAAGTCTATGTGGAACAACCCAAGGGGTTTGAAGTTCACGATTGCGAATCTTATGTATGCAGGTTGAAGAAAGCTCTCTATGGATTGAAGCAAGCACCCTGGGCTTGGTATGAGAAGATTGATAGCTATTTGATGAAGCTGGGATTTAGTAGAATTGAACTTGATCTGAACCTTTACTTTAATGTTGAAAATGATAAAACTCTCATTCTGGTAGTTTATGTGGATGGCCTCTTTCTGACATGTGCAAACCCTCTCATTCAAAAATGTAGAAGGGAGTTGGATTTTGAATTTGAGATGAAGGACCTAGGACCGATAGGTTTGGAGGTTTGGAAAAATCTAGGTGAAATTTTCCTCTCTCAAGGAAAACATGTTGTGAAGATATTGGAAAGATTTGGGATGGTGGACAATAAGCTTGTGACTGCTTCGATGGAACTTAACTTTAAGAAGTTATGTGGTAGTGCTGTTGGACTTGAATTGGAAAATTCTTTTGAATATCGTCAACTCATTGGAGAGCTAATGTTCTTGGTGAACTCTTGTCTTGACATATGTTAACATAACACATTGAGCCAATACATGGCTGAGCCTCATCATATACATTGGATTGCCACCAAGAATCTTCTGAGATATCTTTGGGGCACAATCACTCATGGATTGAGATACACTACTGGAAATGTGACGTTGCATAGCTATTTTGATGCTAATTGGGCTTGCAGTGTGGTGGATTGCAAGAGCACTTATGTATGTTGTTTTTCTTTGGTTTCTGCTTTGATATCCGGGATGAGTAGAAAGAAGAAATCGATTGCCTTGAGCACTGCCGAGGAAAAATACATAGCTGCTAGTATGGCCTCTTGTGAAGCTTTCTGGTTGAAGAAGCTCTTCAGTGAGCTGTTTGGACATGTGTTGGATACCATGGTGATCTTCTGCGACAACCAGAGTGGGATCCAATTATCATAGAATCTCGTGTTCCATGATCGCTTCATCACATTGGGACTGATGAGCACTTCGTCGATATTCTGACAAAGCCCCTAGGGAAGGTAAAATTCTTGGCCTTCCGAGAAAGACTTGGATTTGTGGAGATACCCTCTTATGAAGGTCCTGTATGAGATGGACATTGAGCTCTGGGAGCTTTGGGGGGCTTGGGGTACTTCTTGGAGTGATGAGCAACCATAGGGTGAGTGGTTTAGCCTTCCCCTAGTGGTTTTTTGTGTACAGGGTGAGTCGTTCATCCTTCCCCTGTGATACCCCTTGGTGACATATAAGCAGGATGAGGGGTTCATCCTTCTCCTGCCGAGATATACTACCCATGCAGTTTGGGACTCATGGGAAGTACCTCTCATCTGGCCAATGAGTAGGGAAATGAGGATAGGGACCATAGTACTACCGATGGACACATTGTGTATTACCATACTCCCTATGCTAGGATTTCTGATATTGATCCGGGATAAATGGGAACAGACTTCGGGTCAGTAAGAGTGGTATGAGACACTCTCTTTTGATTGGAACTAACTTCGGATCAGTAGAGAATGGTATGATACATGCTCGATCACTTCGTTTTCTTCATATTTCAGTAGAGCAAAGCAGAGTAGTGCATGAATGACAGAGATGGTATAGATTGGCAGATGGATTAGCAGGTGGAGTTCTCCCTAGATGAGAGGGAGTATTAAAATTGGAAACTAGGGCCAAATTCCACATGGGTCATCTTATTTATGACAAATGATATTTTTATTAGGCTCCTGTCTCGGAGAGGTGTAGTATTGATCTAAAGATCATCTGATTTTGACATGTACAAATGGAGATATGAATTTATTTATATTATGGACAAATTGTCAAGGTCAGCTAGTAAGCAAAATAGGCACACAAGCCCCCAATTCATCCTCAACATTGCATATAAAAAGAAGAAGACCTGAAGTCATTTTCACCATCATATCATCACACATATCTCTCTCCTCTTATGATTGGGCACACTATCTAAGGTGGTCTTCTCTCTCCCCACACGTGTGAACTAGGGTTTCATTTTACTATGTTGACCAGCGTTGACTAAGCTGCTGGGAGGTTGTTTGACTGCGTTGACTTGTTTTGACTTCGGTTTGGGTGAGGAATCCCTGTCTAAGTAGGCCACAATTTTGGGCATGAAAATCAAGGATTTTTTACCAGCGTTGAGTGTGGTTAGGGTTGACTGCAGGTTGACTGTTTGACCAGACTTTGACTGGGCAGAATTCGACTGTTTTGAGGGTTGTTTCATCTTTGTTTTTGGAGGCCGAAGTTGATTGAAGTTGGTCATATAATTGAGGGTCAAATCTAGCTTGTTGACTAGCATTGACTTTTTTGGTTAGGTTTCTTTTGTTGTTATAAATTATAAAAAATTTTAAATTGTACTATCTCTCTCTACTGAACTGTTGAAGACTAAAGAAGATTTTATCAAGGGTTTCCCCACATTGGGGTTTGTCCTTGGTTGGTGCCACATCTTGTGTCCTCTTGTCTTGGCTTGTATTCTACTGTTTTTGTTTATGTTCTATCAACATTTTACTTACATGTTTATGTTATTGCTAAACTGAAATTGATATTGGGCTCATAAATAAATTAAAGTAAAATTGCTTTAAAGCATAAAACATACCATTCTTGCCTAAAATTAACAATTTCCGGTGGTGGTTGACACCCCTTTTTCAAAGTTAATTGCTAGTTTTTCTCTGATAGGAATATGAAGAAAATTATAAGAATCAATGATTTGTTAGAGTTATTATTCAACCTAATGACATCTATAGTTCTTAACATAGTCCAAATTGACAAGAACACCATGTTTGACATTAAAAATTGTTTACAAAATGCACAAGAGAAGATCAAGTTTCTGCAACTCAAATCTCAATTCCAACGAGATGAACTTTAGCAAATGAGTCGTAAATTTGAGCACGTTTTCGTTGATAACACCATTTCAGGAGTATTAATGTTCAAGAAAGGGTATGGAAGAGTCATTTGCATATTTCCCAAAATCTTTATAATACCGTGGGAAGAAATTGTACACAACAAAAACAGAACTGGTTTGGGATATAATAAGGATGTTATGGAAGTATCTTTTCATGTTCCTATTTTTTTAAACCTATACAATTTTGTAGTGCTAGATTTCTGGATGATGTTGTTCTAGAAAAAAATGATCGATGCCAACATTGTGATAGAGTTGGACATGTGAAAGATTGATGTTTTGATCTTCACCCATGTGAACATTGTGGAAAGCACAATCAACGTTCAAACATATGTTCCAGAAAGAAGACTGGTGCAAGAAAGAAACTAAATTTTGGATGGATTGCTTCTTGGGATTGGTCCAAAACAACCAAGAAAACATAGTTACAGATAAAACGGGAACTATTACCTCAAAACGGGTACTCTAGTCCAAAAACCTGCAAAAAACATGAAAAAACAAGCTAAAAACGAAAATTGTTGATGTTAGAATAATATTTTTTTTGGGCGTACATTTTCAATTTTTTTTTAAAATGACAGTAAGAACCAAATTTTTTTGTGCAAAAAACATCTTGAAAACAAAAAGTGTTGATGTTAGAATAACGTATTTTTTGTCAAGGTACATTTTCAACAATTTTGAATAATGACATTAAAAATAAAATATCACAACTCTGAAAAACTTTAAATTTCCAACGATTTTCAAGCATGACATTAAAAATAAAATATCACGTCTTTGAAAAGCCTTAAAATTCCAATGCTTTTTAGGCATGAAATTAAATTTAAAATATCATGTATTTGAAAATCCTTATAATTCCAACAATTTTCGGGCATGGTGCTAAGAAAAAATACTTATTTTTTTCAACCATAACATTCAAGATAAAATATCACGACTTAGAAAAACACTAAAATATTGACAATTTTTCAACCATGGAATTAAAACCAAAGATTATGACTACAAAACAATCTTAAGTTTTCAAAATATTTCAAGAATGACATTATGGAAAAATTTTATGATTAAAAAAACTTAAAAAATGACCTAAATGAAAGAGTTATTATACCAAGAGTAAATTTTTTTAAACGCTAAACGTGTAATGATTTTAAAATCTTAGCCTAAGATAACGTGATACATTGCAAAAAAAATTAAAAATTAACCATCAAATTGACACACAGTATAGGTGAACTCGACCCATTGTAATGAAAACTTAAAGACTAACCATGAAATTGACACATTGTGGGGGAAAACTCAATTCATTATAACGAAAAAATTAAAATCAACTATCAACTATTAAAAAATTAAAATCAATTATCAACTATCAAAATGCACGTAAAATTAATATATAAATAAATAAAAATGAAAAATACAAAAGAAAACAAATATTCAAATATTGGAAAAAAATTAAAACAATAAAAAAACACAAAAAATAATACAAAAGAAAACAAAAATTCAAATATTGAAAAAAAACAATA
>APFE030505094.1:38326-129047 GCA_000404065.3 Pinus taeda
AAATAAATAAATAAAAATTATTTAAAAACAAAATCTGCCCTCTTTCACTCTCCTTCCCACCACACCCGATCCACACGAACCCACCCTTCCTCCCACTCCTCCCCACCCCACGCTCCCTCCTCACCCATCCCACCCTGCCCTCCGTCCGCACCCACCACAACCCTCACATCCCACCTTGCCCGGCCCTGCCACTCCTCCACACCCTGCCCACACCAACCTGCCCTCCCTCCGACCGCTCCCCACCCCTCTCTCTCACACCTCACCCCATCCTCCCTCCTTGCCCATGTCACGGGCCAACTGAGTCAGGGTTGCAAGGGGTGATTATGGGAATTACCCCCTTGCCACCTTCGGTCGGTTGGGCCGTGGCGTGGTTGGGCAGGGAGGGTGGCATGGGGTGCAAGGGAGGGAGGGATGGGAGGGTGGTTGTGGGAGGAATGGAGTGGGTGGAGGATGGAGAGTGTTGTGAGCGGGTACGAGGGGTTCGATTGTGGGTAATGGGTGAGGAGGTGTGGGAGGGGTTTGGTGGAAGGGAGAGAGAGAGAGGTGAGCCAGGTGGGGTGGTAAAGGTGTGTTGGCAGAGTGGGTGGGATGGTGTGGGGAGGAGGATGGGTGAGTGGGGTGGATGGGGCAATGATTTTTTTATTTTATTTTATTTTTTATTTTAATTTATTTTTTCAGACTTTAATTTTTTTATTTAAAATTTTAAATTTAATTTTTTGTTTCTATTTTTTAAATTTAAATTTTAATTTTTTTCCCTGGGAAAAATCGTAATTTCATTAATAAAAGGAAACTACATTTTGTAGATGCATAAATGCATATTCAGAGCATATCCAAGACATGACTGTCATCATCAACAGTGATAAAAAAATTGTTCCCTTGATCCACACACGGAGGCAACAATATATATAAAACTGTAAAAAGTACAATATATTAAAAATGAGAAGTCCTTCATGCGGTAAATATATACACAAAATAATAATGTTCATATGCCAATAGAAAATTATGCAATTATATCTGTAAATGGCTGGTGGTAGTATTGATAGTGATCTCCATCGCGCAGTTCTCGGATCATCCAGATGCCCGGCTCCCCGATTGCAACTTCTTTGGAGAGGCTATCAGCAACCCTGTTCCGCTCCCTTTGCATCTCCTGCTATGTAGAGTATGTAATACTTCCTATGCAGTGCCCACCGCCTCATGAATCTGTTGATCTTGTAGGAAGGCGAATTTTTTTGGTGAAATGTGGTTGGATAGAATGGACTGCATCCAGTTGGCAATGATCTTTGCAATAATCTTGTAAATGCAGTTGTAGAGTGAGATAGGGAAATATTCTTCATAGGAGACCGACTTATCAGTTTTCGGATGAGCGCTATGAAGGTAGAAGTGATGGATGCTACTATATTTCCATTGATTCTGGTATCCCCAATAACTTTTAGCAGATCTTCATCTATGATGTCAAAAAAAGCCAAGTACAACTCAATTGACCATTCATCAGGTCCTGGGCTTTTGTCTTTTTTAAACCACTTTAGGGTGGCCTCCAAATCTTCTAGAGTAATTGCTTTGGTTAGGTCCCCTTCCTCCTCTTGATCTACGAACCTCGGAAAAAGTTGTGCCACTCTAATGATGTCTGCCAGATTTGCTTCCCGCGGGGCACTGTAAATTTTCTTGAAGTGAGAGGTTGCCAGCTCAGCCAGTTGTTGAAATGTGTTGACAACTTGTCCTTGTTTTTTCTGAAGCTACCAAATAGTATTAATCGCCTTCCTTCCATTGGCAAACTTATGATAGGATTTGGTATTTTCATCCCCATCCTTCATCCATATTGCCCTACTTCTTAATCGCTAGACTTCTTCATGATCCTTAAGAATTTTCTCTCTATCAGAGTATAGGGATGTGATCTTCTCCTTGTGTTCAATAGAAGTGAATAATCCTCCCTGGTCATTTTCAAAGATCGATAACTCAAATTCTATCTGTCGCAGGGAGTGTTCATCCAAGTTCCTTTTGTTGTGAGCCCATTGTTTGGAAATTTTCTTCAACTCTGTAAGATTTTGAATAAAACAATTTGTTATATTACCCCCAGCCCCAGAAAGGTTTGCTTTCCAGTATTCAGAGACCATGTTGATATAAGAGTCTTCCCTGAGCCAGGCAGAGCAGAATTTAAAAGGTCCCTTGGGCTTTGTTCTACCACCATCAATATCCATATAGACGGGAAGATGATCAGAGATCCCCCCAGATCCAACCCATTGTCTGATGTGAAAACCCAAATCAAGTACCTTCTCTTTGACCAAGAAGTGATCAAGTCTGCGAGCCAGACCATGTTCCCATGTCCTGTTATTCCTCCAGGTCGCTTGTAATTTAGTTGAAGGGATATCAATCAACTGATGTGAATCTAGGATGGATGAGAAATAATCAGATAGAGAGTCCCTCTGTGCTCTATGTCCCCAAGACTCAACATGACTGATGGAAAAATTGAGATCCCCTCCAAGAATCAGATGGTTTGCCAAAAACAGGTCCAAATCCAGGTGGTTTTCCTAGAAATCAGGTATGTTTTGACAAGGTCCATATATATTGAAAATCTAGAAATTCATTCCCAAGTCCGCTGAATGAATTTCAGCACCAGTATGGCCAGCCCCTCCCCAATAATTGAGTAGCTTAATAGAACGGGAGTTGTATCCAAAGGAAAAACCCCCAGATCTTCCATGTGCATCCAATCCAATAAATAACCACCCAGGCAACATATTTTGAAGGGTATGGGAAATGATAATAGCAGGACCAAGAGTCTCCTATAGAAATATTATATCATGCGAGTCGATTATAATTAACCGATGGAGTGCTAGTTTTTTGTCAGGCCTAGCAAGCCCCTGAAAATTGAAGGAGATGATCTTAATGGAGGGGGCTCAGGGAGAGTTTCTCTGGCTCTAGGTACCCCATGTATAGTGGATTGGTTGCCCAAAGCAATCTCATCTCCTGCCACAGATTGAGCAATAGTGAGCAAGGAGGTTCTTCCCCTATGGAGCTTATGCGGAGTGGGGGAGGGAATGATATCAAGCTCGACATGGTCCAAAGCCTGTCTCTTGGCTTTTCAGCATGTTAGATAACCAGTTACAAGGGGTGCCTGAAAGAATGTGGAAGATGGAGGAAGAGGGGAAATCGAAGGGGAGGAAGGAGTGGGGGTAAAAACGGGTCTGGATGCAACATGGTAAAATATCGGGGGAGAGGCAGCAGAAATAGAGGCCGGACCCAAACCAAATTTTACACCAGATGATATACCGGAAAGTAAACGAGATGTGATGATATCAAGAAAAGATGTGTAGAAAGGAGAGGATGAAGTGAAGGGTAAGCTCTTACTCAGAGAATGCGAGTCACCGGAGGTCGCCTGAGTTCGTGTTGGAGGCAGGGAAGGAGGTCGATGGGGAAGTCTGCCGCGCTTCTTCAGATTGGTCGATGGTGGGTCTGTAACCTTGTCTATCGAGACCGTCTTCATATTAGCCATCCCTTCTGTAGGCTTCGTATTCTGAGGCTCCTACTCTTGAATTGGGGACTCCTGTGCCACTGGTTCCTGAATCGGGGTCTTTTTGAAGCCGTTGCCATTAAGTGGACAATCTTTATACAAGTGACCCACCTTGTGACATCATCTACATCTAAAAGGGACACCCTCGTAATCTAGTGTCTGCCTCCTTGCTGCATTCCTCCAATGAATGTTAATGTGCTCCAAAAGGCCATCGGAGAGATCCAGGTGAACCAGAATCCTGGCAATAGCCATGTGCCTCGTACTCTAAAAAGAGTCATCAAATGTGAGGTAGAGGTAGGTGCCAATGGAATTTCCAATCCGCTTGAAAACATCCTCCGTCCAAAAATGTAGAGGTAGCCCTGGAAGGCATACCCATATGGGTCCGACATCGACCCTCTCCAGTTCCGGGTCAAACATAGGCATCGATCTTCTGAGCAAAACTGGTGCTTGATCAATGTGCCAGACTGTAGAAAGTACCCAGTTGGTGTGTGCAAAATAGCTGAACCGGAGTGCAAACCAACCTTTAACGAATGTTTCAACCTTTGGGGGATCTTTCAGGTGATGACCCCAGACCTCTGAGGTCCATTATTGAAGCTTTTCCACACTGAAATGTCTGCCGTAAACCCAACCAACAATCACTTTCTTTGTGGTATCCATGAGTCCAGTAATTGAGTGTCCTTGGTGAGTTTTAGGAATACCTCACAGTTCTGGAGCTTCAAGCATCGCTTCTTCTTAGAAACCTCGCAAAATTTAGTAGCATAAGTCTCTGGTGCCGAGGCAGGATGTGTAGTCGATGATGAAGGGGATTCCCTAGGTCTCGTAGCAGCCGTCGATGGAATGGGAGCAAAAATACCTGGGATGGGACCAATTCCAATGAAATTTCTGAGAGGGGGGCCTCGGTGGTCAAGGGAGCAGAAGAGACGAGTTCCTGTGCAACAGAGACCAGAGGGCGGTTGGCCAAGGGTATACAGGAGGCAGACGAAGGAGGGTTTGATACCGGAACCGCTTCAAGGGTTTTTTCACTAGGGTTTGTCAAAGGATCTGCAAAAGCCAGAGTACGTGGAGAGAGTGGCTGGGAGATGAAGTCCGGAAGCGATGGGGCGTCCCCAGGCAACGTTACAAAAGGTATGTCGGAGAGGGAGATGGGCGGAAGAGCATCAACTTCATCGGAAAGCTCACTTTCGAAGGTAAAGTAACCTGCCACGATGTTCCTGGGGTGTGTCCAGATGGGCACATCCTCCAAAGGATTTGCAGAATAATCAACCATCTCATCCATAACTATCGAGACCGCTCACTGACAGCTGCCTTCAGGTTGATGCTAACAGGAACAGAGGTAGTCAATGAAGTGAGGGAGGGTTGAAGAAAAAACAAACCGCCTAAAGCTAATGAGCCGGTGGAGAGCCCGTTTCCAGTTAAGGGTAGTGGAGAAATGGGGGGGAACGACGTCAGAGCTGTTACGGGGGCAGGCGATGTCGTACCACAGAAAAAGAGGGTTGTAAACTGTCTCTGCAGAGAAACCCTAACCCCGTTGCCATCAAAGTTTGGACATATATCAGTTTTCATTTTAATTTATTATTATTAATTTTAATTTTAAAATTTAATTATTTATTATTTATTTTAATTTATTTTGGTAATTATTTAAATTATTTTTTTTAGGAAGGTTTTTTATTTTAATTTTATTTGTTTACTTAAAAAATGGGTTTAAGATTTTTTTTTTGGTTTAATTTTTTCCTTAAATTATATATATATATATTATATTATTATATATATATATTTTTTTTTAATTTTTTTATTTTTTTGATATTTATTTATTTATTTTTGTTAGTTTTTTATTATTTTTTTTTTACAAGTTAATTTTGGTTCTTTTTTTACATTTTTATGGTTTTTTTAAGCCAAGATAAAAATGGTCAACATTTAAAAAAAATTATCCACACTTAATATATTAGAAAATTTAAAGTGCAAAAAGTCCTTTATACAAAAAGGGTTGATGCTAATTAACACTTTTCAAAATCAAGATGAAAATCACTAACAAAAAAAAAAATGTTCATACTTGATACATAAAAAATTTAAAGTGCAAAAAATAAGCCCTCTAAAAAAAGTGTTGATGCTCCATCAACACTTTTCAAAATCAGCATGAAAATCACTAACATTTAAAAAAAATGTGCGTACTTGATACATAAAAAAAATAAAGTGCTAAAAATATGCTAAAAAAAGGTGCATTATGAATCACCAGTTTTCAAAATCGAGTGTTTTTTTGCAATCTAAAAAAATTGGGTACTAGGTAATTTTCTCGTTTGATCGGTAACTATGTTAGAGGTTTTACATGTAATATATAGGATATGTTCGAGAGTATTGACCAACCTTGCAATGATGAAGAGTAATCCATGAATAATATATTAATATAACACTTATTTTTCATATTTTTGTCTTTGGCATGGTTGTGTTTCACATGGTATCAAAGTTGGTATGTTCCTAACCCGCTCAATCTTGTTTGAGCCACCAGCTTTTATAGCCTTTTTTGTGCATGCCAATCCTACACCTTTGATTTAGAAGCCTTGGCATTCTATCTCTTTTATTATTGCAGTGCACTCATTTTCCACTATAATGTATCTATATACCTCTCCGAGATCTTTCATTTCCCCTGCAAATTTTGTGTCAATTTCTTTTTGTGGCACTATTTTTGGATGTACGTTATTTTGGCCCATTTGCAAGTGCAACCCCCAATACCAACTAGCATTTTCCAGATTGCACAACCCACCTGTTATACATGCACCACAATCTCCAAGCCAGGTGGCTAGTAGATTCACTATTTTATTTTTAACTGCGGTGAACAGGTAAAAACACATCGTTCCAACATTCAATTCAGCGATTACAACGAAGAATTGGAGGGTATGTTGTGTTCAATCACAAATTGTGCACTATGTTGGAGTGTCATTTATTGGGAATGGAGCGATGAAACTCCTTGTTGGTTTCTCTATTCTTCGATTGAAGCTCGAGGTTTATATGTGAAATTGTATTGACATTGATTCATTATGCAATACTCTTGCATTGATTTTTGTGTTCATGATATAATTTGAATGGTTTCCATTCAAGTTTGTTGAAGCACTTGGCCTGAAGCTCCTCCGCTAACAAATTTGTATTGGTTGTTATCTTTTCCCTAGTCTGATCATACCTGAATAAGCACACTTCTATGGAAATCTTGTAGTGGCTTCTTTACGAAGAGTTTAATCACCAAATTATACTTTGAGCTTATCTTCGAATGATTTGGAGGGTCGTTCCATTGCGACTGGTATAACATAGTGCGTTGAGTCTCTGTGTATGGATTATTAGTTGTTGTGAGACATGGGGCACATTCCTTGCCAAAAGGATTTTATTAAATCATGAGGTCCCTCTTGCATCTTTAAATTCAAATCCCACTTTACATTGGTTATGCAAGATTGATGTTTCATTTTGGAATGTGAAGTGTCAGGATTCAAACTGATTTCAAAGAAGAAGGCTGAAAGAAAATTGCTATAATGGTAAGGCAGTGGGACAAGTGAGTTTCCCTCCATGTGGATAAGATATCAAGGATTCAAGAAGACTGATTGTAGCATATGTGGAGGTGCGTGAATTAATTCCCATGTTTATTTTTGGGTTACCACATTCGATTTAAATAGTGATGCATTTTTCCAAAAGACCGAGTGAAATGGATGAGGCACGACTGATAATAAAATTTCCATTATCAGAAGCAAAACCGACCCCTTTCAGTCATAACTAAGAGTGAGAAAAGAGAAAATAGGATGATGAATTTTGGAGAATCTAGCGACAAGCACATATGAATTCCTTTAGAGGAAGTTTCCATCGAACCATCAGTGATTGGAAATTTGTATTAGGAATTATCATGAGTTGTTGGGGACGAATAGAGCTAGTACTGCCTCCACCTGCATAGAGGTGTAACACAGAGATTTGCCTTGGTTCATCATTGAGAATGTCACCATACAAGCATGTATGGTCTAGATCATTATTGTGGTTTCCCAGATAAGCAACATTATTATCTTCACCTCTACTAAAATTATTGTGTATAGCCTCCGTCGACTGACATAGGAAGATTCCATCAAGGTGAAAATTGTTTCTTTGGAATATTGGTTGCATTGTTGTGATTTGCTCACGTATTGCATGAAGTCAGTAGAAATAGGGTTGGGTGCCATATTGTTTTGGCACATTGGATGATTATGGAGTGTTCATAGCTTATTGAATTTGGTCTTATAGATTGCAACATAATATACTAATTGTAAGCTGCAACAAACTTGGCTTCGTTTTGGTGCACTGAATACATTTGACTTTACCGAGAATTGTGGCAAGTTTTGGGTTGATTGCTGGTAATATTGCTAATTTTGAGTGTATTTTGGCCATTGTGTAGAATTATCTCTGAGCATTTTGTCCAACAAGGTATCTTTGTTTATCATTGCTACCACTTTAGCCATCTAATTCAAGAGATTCACTTGATATGTTCAATGAAAATGACCAGAATTAATATAGTATTGGAGTTCATGAAAAATTCGATACTATGTTATGTTGATGATATAGTCAAAATCAGCAAAATCAATCTTGCTGATATTCAAATTTGTCTTCAAAATGCACAGGAAAAGATTGATTTTTTACAACTAGAATCTTAGCTTCAACAAGAAGAATTAAAACAGAAGAGTTGTCATTTTGAAAATGTTTTTGTTCAGAAAATTGAGATATGCCCCCATCATCTTCTAGAAAGTAATCATATCAATGAGATTAAGATTGATTGAAATGCGGTACCCATCTCAAGAGTAGAGTTGCATGCAGAAGCAAAAATTCAACATACGCTTCCCAAGCCCATCATCAAACCTCAGGAAGAGCTTGTCCATAACAGGCATAGAATTGGTCTTGGATATGACAAGGATGTGTCCTTTCATACTCTAGATTACTCAAGGCCCATCCGGTTTTAAAGTGTTGGATTTCTTTATGACAATTCATCTTCAGTTGTTTGAGATCCTGCTCCTCTTCCACAAAAACCACACCAGAATGTTAAATGCCAATATTGTGATAGACTTGGCCATATGAAATATCATTGTTTTGATCTTCATCCATGTAAGGATTGTCATAAAACCACTCATTCTTCAAAAAAATACTTCAAAATCGAGCCTCCCTCAAGAACAAAGATTCATCTTGGATGGATCGCTTCTTGGTAGTGGGCTTCAACAACTAAGAAGATATTTTAGTCATATGTCAAAACTTGTTCTATGGTATTGAACAACATTGTAGTTGAGTTTTCTCCATCTTCTCATATTGTATATGACAGGGAGGAAGTGGTGGTCATATACAAACTTTAAAGCCACATCAAGCGAGGTTGAGCCATAACCCACCATACTAGATTTAGAGTTGTTGCCAGAGAAAAAGATTCCCTTGAGGATTCATTTGGTTTGTGGTCAGCCTTAAACCATCTATGTGGGGTTGAGACCTCTCTTTTTAAATAATTGGGGACACTTCCTCTAGCAGAAGACTTCAACTTCTTGCTAGTTTTGGAAGAGTTCCAGGAATTTCTTTAAGCATTCTAGGGTGGTCATCCTTAACCCACCGCAGGTTGTAGACCTCCCTTTTCCAGGTTGAAGGTCTCCCTCCTCAAAGCATTAGGGACAATTCCTCTAGCAGAAGATTTCAACTTCTTGCTAGATTTGTAAGAGTTTCAGGAGTTTCATTAAGCATTCCAGTGTTGGTGGTCATCCACCACCTTATACCAAAATTTCAGAGAGCACATTTAGCCTAGTGGTTCCATGCATTTTTTCACATTTTTTATTACAAATCTCTTCTTGGACTCACACATACCCCTTCAGATTAAGGGGGGGAATGTTGGACACCTAATCCACTAAGGGTTATGGTGAAGAAGTTGAACAGTCAAAGGGAGTCCAAGAGAACTTGGAAGATGAATCCATGAGTCACTCCAATTTATTATAAATGTATATCATGTGAATAATGTATGCATCTAATTCTTATCTTTCATATTTTCGTATTCGCCAAGGTTGTGTTTAACATTTTTTATCATGCTAAGATTTTTTATGGAGCACTTCCACCAGTAGCTGATGCCAGATTAAGAATTATTCCAAATTTGATTTGTTTGAAGAAATTCTATGATAGTTCCAAAGTTGATGGTCATCCTTAAACCATCACCGGTTGAAACCTTTGAGTTCTCCCATATTTTAGTATCGTTTGTGGTTTTCTCTAAAGAACCACCATCCTTTGTTTGTGGTCATCCTTTGGAAACCATTTCTAAGTGACATTCAGCTCTTGGATGAGATGAATTTTTGCATTTTTAGCTATCATTCTTGGACTTTGATACATCCCTTTGGATTAAGCGGGAAATTCTATACACCTAATCCTCAGGATTATAGTTATTGGAGTCCACGAAATCTAGGAAATTGAATCAACAGTTTACCTATTGTATTAATATGTACACTATGTACATCATTGTTTAAGATAATTTAATATACAACTGAATTTGGTTTCCAATTTTTCTGTCTTACAAGTTTGCAATCGTGTAGTTAAAAGTGAAATTTAGGATTAAAATTTCCATATTGATGCCTAAATGTGGCAATCGTAAGACTGAAAATTCATGTTTTGATTTTATGCTAAGAGAGATATACAATTCAACTTGTAAAACTATTGAAAGAAGATGATTTAGTACAATAAGCATATATTGGACTCCACACAAAGTAACCGCCAACGAGAGCTTCAATTGCGTAATTAAATGAAAAATTTCTAGAGGGAATACATGAAATAAAGGTTTGTGTAATGTTTGATGCAAAACATGAGTAATTTGGAACATGAGAATGGACTTCAAATGAGTGGGTTCGCGATTCAGACACATACTATGGACTCCACCCAATGTAACTCCCAACCAGAGCCTTAGTTGTCTAATTAAATGCAAAATTTGTACTAGAAAAGATCTAAACTAAAATATTTGAGGCTTGTTTGTCCAAAATAAAAACATTCCCTAGAAACAAATTAAAAAAAAAAAAGTGATTTAACTCACCAAAAATAAATTAAGTTTGATATTGTTGCAGACAAATAGAGGTAAGTTTGAGTACTTCAGAATGATTTGTTTATAACTTCCCCGAATATGATTTTGATTACTTGGAATATTAGGACACCATGATTTAAATTAAATTTAAAAATAAAATATGGCACAGTATGAGAATCTTAATTTTCTGATTTTTTTACTCTTTTATATTAATTCATCCATTAATTCAAGAATAAAAGGTTTAAGTGGATCCCACCTTAATTGAAAAATTAAATTAACCTTCACAATTGGACATAATGCACATAATACCAATCACAAACCAAGGTCCTAAGGCATCCACATTTTACAACCTCCATTAGAAGGAGCCAAAAACACACTAACAAATTCTGTGTATTTTGTAGCAACAACATACAAATTTGACACCAACAGGTGCTTACAATTTATAAACACCAATCTCTCTAAAATATCAATGCCCACAAAAAATCCGTTTATTGATCATAATCATGAGAATAACATCCCTTCTTCATGCTTACAGGGTGTTACAAACCATTAAACCCACTAACACCATTTTTCATGCTCCAGGGCTTTGTCTCACACTTCAATTTATTCAACCATTTAACCTTGTAAGCATGAAGAAGGTAGCACTTCAATTATTCGTACACTTTTGTTCAACGTCTTTAGCTAGCTTGCGTAGTCTTTAAGACATTGTCGGCCAAAAGAATTGAAACTTTTCAATTCCCATAGCTTTACCCATCACATCATGCTTTAATATTATTCATCTTTGCATAAAATCAACTCACTTTGATATGTATTGTCATTATTCCCGAGTACTCTTAGTGTATCAATTATTTTAAAACACTTACTTTTCCAGAATGCACATCACCATGACACTTTTCTAAATTACTAGCAAGTTAAAAATGATGTGCGGATTTTGGAATAAATTCTATTTGATGACTAGAAAGGGTGAAAACACGTAAATGAGTCTGCCTCCAACACACGAATATGTGCACATTTTTACTTAGATTTTTTTTTCATCCAACATGTGAAGATGTACAAATACAAGAGTGTTTCATATGTTTCTTTTACAGAAATTAAGATTTTTCTTGTCTCTCACCTCCATAATGAAATAAAATTCTTACATTTGTACCTTAAAGTGGAGAGTTTGTGGGAGGTAGGTTTGCCATCCTAAATTAATGATATCATGAATACAATGGATCCTCACCTCTTTAACAGATTCAAGTGGAGAGTGGACAAGTGGTAGGGTTGCCACAGTAAATGAAATCATGAATACTGTAACTCCTCACCTCTTTAATGGAATCCACCTTTCACATTTTTTCTTAAAAGTTGAGAATGAAGGGTAGGTAGGGTCAAGCAAGCACAAATCACAATGCAGAAGTCATTAATATGGTTTTCACTAGCCAATAGGGATGGAATTTGATGGGTAAATTACTCGTCACAATCTGTCAAATACAGATAAAAAATTGTGCAACTGTTAAGATCTTTTCTTGAAATTGTGAACACAACTGGGGGTGGTGTGTGTTAGCTCTACTACATTTTGTTGATTTTCCAGGAGGAGGAATAAGCTTGGTCCTTGGTTGCTGGCTCATAAATGGTCTACACTGGGTATCCTCACCCTTCTTTATTCCCCTGCTCACTTCCTTTCACCCCATTGCCTCCGTTTTGTTCCTCTAAACTCTGTATAAACCCATATTTCCTTAGCCCCGAGTGATGAGTCTAAACATCATATAACCTTGATAGCCTGACCAGGTGCCTTTCGCAAGCCTTTTTCCCTATCACATCAATCAAAGAACATGTGCATTATTTCCCACCGTACGATCGTCCATCGCCTGATCTGATAGTATTCGCAGCTCCCGCTCCCGTAACCTACACATTCGATAGCCAGCGGGGTAAGCAGTTTTCCTCGCGTCACATCCGCCATGTGTCGCACGTTCAATGGTATCGCACCCGTCTGTACGAATATCGCCATCCTCCCGTAAGTGGTGCGGGGAATACCTCGCGCCACCAAAACAGTCGTCCCGCCTATTAACCCCTGCGCATCTTCCACTCCCGACCACCATTGGATCTGCTCACCTCGCGATCCAACGACCCTCTTTTGACCGATCCCATTGTCTTTCGATATCCTCCGTAGACTGATCTTCGCCACTCGTTTGTTGAATCCAACGGCTGCTACTGATCCCTGTTACACCTATGTGTCTTCCATCAGCTCCTGCCATCAAATCTCAATTGTCCATCCGAGCCATCAAATGGCTACCATTAGTTATCAGCTCCTCGTCCATTTTCAATACAATTTTCATGTTTTTTGGCACTCCTGTGCACCCAAAGGAGGAAGGAGGCCATGATCCAGTACTTTGCACATTAAATCCGCAATAACCGCATTCAACCAGCAGCATGGCCGAAGGACAAAAAGGACACCCTCGAGCAGTTCAAGCATTTATTAGTGATGGATCATGTTCCATAATATACGCCACCTGTTTGAGGAGTAAACCAAAGTACCAGAGAATGTCAAATTAACTCATTAAAGTAGTAGATTGTAGCATAGATTCATTTCAGATTGTAAATGTGGTTGGTGGTCCATTATGACCCCTCCACGCATAAGATAATAGATATTTTTTGTAATCTACCTCCATATATACCCAGAACACAAATGTAATCGTGGATGAGGGTGGATGAATGTTATTTTGATGTAAGATTCAACTTCTGGAGACTGTAACTACTATGATACCTGCAACGTGTGGTCTTCATTTTGAGTTAATACAAGCTTCTTTTGCTGTTAATTGCTCACTTTCCACTTCTTCTTTGTTCTAGGCTGTGTCTGTTATGCACTTTTCATTTGCTCTTGATTATTAGCATTAGAGGGGTTGTCATCCCACCTATGTGTTAGAATCTAGTTAGTATTACTGAATGTGTATGCAGGTTTCTGTTGTTTTAATGCCAAAGAGCTGGCATCCTGTTTGCGTATTAGGAAACAGATTTACAAACCTTTTAACTAGTTCCAGTTGGCCATCACAGGGTCCTGTGCATCTGCTGGTGTGATTAGTATTCTCCATCTCCACATTTTCATTAAACTGAGTAATTGGTGGTCTAAAGCCTTGTAGTTTAGGGGTGTTCACCCATGTCTGGGCTTAAGCACAGTAGAAGTGGTTATCCGGCTTGAATATGTAGCATTTCTTTCATTCATCCACCATTTTCCAACATTTTTGTTGAGTTTGTAATGTTCTCGAGCATCTTCGAGATACAATCTAGGAGAGTTTCTTGGGGTGATAAAACCATCAAATTTGATGGGTGGGTCTGTTTTGAAATTTCAACCCTATTGGTCAGTGTAATATGCATGTACATATAATATACATAGCAATTGGGAACTCCTACAGTGAACTTCCTTGTCGGTAGGCCAAGTGTCATTGGTTCTTTTAACACCATTAGCTACCTTGTTTCCCATCATTCGTTCCATCACCTGGGGCATTCGTTAAACCATAAATCATAGATTGAAATTTCAATTTTGAAATCTTATCTAAGTGAGCATGACTTATGAGTACCTGTTAAGTCACTTTTCTCTCATCTCCAGTGATTTGACACTGCTTGAGTCATTAGAATTTGGAACGATGACTTCCATTTGATCCATCTCCATTTTCTTCCTCTGTTTGCTTCATGTGGTGAGTATTATTCACATACAATAATGCAATTTTGAGCACTCTCCTCACTACCATCTAGGTATTCATTTATACAATTATATTTTCCTATAGTTTCAATGTCCATGTAGCAAATTACCTACCAACACTATCTCAATATATTCTCCCACCTATCATCATTGTCCCATTCGAATTCTCCCTAGCTTGTTTATCATCATAATATTGTCACTGCTACAACACCCTCTAATTTTTTTCCTATACTTTGGAGCATACTTTTTATCATGTGAATAGTTGTGTCTAGTTGTGAGAGTTATCCCATACTTTCTTCCTAAGTTTATAAGTCCCCTTTTAAAGGAATTCAATGTACCGTCTTTTGTTAAGGGAAGTTTCGTTCTTTGTGAAAGGTAGTTATGGCACACCTTTAAGAGGCAACTTCAGTAATTTATCTTACATTAATGGATTATATGTATCATAGGGACATCCAATGGACTCATCCTCAAGGTATTTCACGCTTCCTTTTTGTGTTCGACACTTGCGTCGAAAGGTATATCTTAAGTGTTTCACTTAGAGGTGATCTAGGTGGATCCATAATGGCCTAAAAATCAAGTCCTTATATTGCAGTGAAACTAGGACTAGATTAAAGAGCTCGTCATAAGAAATATAATGGTTTCAATAATGCCTTAATCTGAGTTCATAGATGAAAGATATGCCCTTCTAAAATTTCTGGCCAATAATTAAACTTTTGATAGCAAGTGGACACACAAGGTACCATGTGGAACTCCCATAGACTACCACATGGAAGACCATCATCACAACGCTTGGGCCAATGAGGAGTTTCCATGTGGCCTTACTAGATGGAGATATTGGTCACAATATGATTGGCCAATGTGGCCCAATCATAAGATGCCATGTGGCCTAATGAATGGGTGAAACATGGCCATGTGAAAGGTTGCCATGTGGCCCTAATGGATTTACCAAAATATGGATGGAGGACCTGACAGGAATCGACCCCGAGACATCCTTACTAAAATTTTGATGGCTTTCCATTGCACAACAACCACAAGGCTTAATATTATATCATGGCCAACCGTATTTTTGTTTAACTGTTTATGAAAGGGTTGGTGGAGTCTACAAAAACTGGCCACTCCACTAAATTTAATTGATGAGTTTCAAATGGTCAGATATAACCAAATGGGTTAATTTTATTCGACAGTTGTCAAAAATATAAACAACTATGGTTTAATATGTTTGACGGCTTTGAATTGGCCAACGATCAACAATTATATTAGCGCGACGATTTTATATAAATGGGTGGTTCCACCAAACGACGATTTCAAACATCAAAATGGTCAGTAGTACAAACAACAATGATTATGGTTTATTTCCATGACAAAGGCTTCAAATTTAAATAGTGGTGGTTAATGGTTTATGTTATATACCATTAGGCGATCAAAAATGACCATGGAAGACCATTACGCTGGTGTTACAACCAATTTTTAAACAACAGATAGGCGACATTTGATTAAAATAACAATAAAACAAAATTGGGTAGGATTACAGGTTTTGAACCTGGGACACCAACCAATGAACACCTTCAATTAAAAAGTCCAACCAACCCACCAATTGGGTAGAAATTAGAATGTCCATCGACAAGAAAGTATTTGAACCATGCCATCTCATTTGACGCGGGGTTGGAGCGTGATTTGAGGGTGGAGGTCAGAACTCAGAACAGTGGAACTGTGAGAATGAGAACCTTCCAAGTGGAACCCTATTGTACGAACATGGATCGAGAAGGAATATTCCTAGAGAATAATCACAAGGAATGTTCCCTAAAATATTCACATGCAAAATATTTTGTGGAATCTTGAATATTCCCTTAGGGGCCAAAATTGCAAGTGACTGGATATAGTAAAATTTATACTCATTTTAACATAATTGTGCAAGGATCACAATGGTGCAATATATTTTTGCAGAATTTTCAAAAACTATGTAAAATCATCATTCCTCATCAATTTTGAAGTGTATCAAACACTAATCAATGTGTGTTTGATGCCTGTCTGACATAAAGAGGTTTGCGACCTTCAGGAATTTTTGTAGAATAATATGGAAGGAAGAAGATCTGAATGATTTCTAGGATTTTGGTTCATATTTTCTATTGGGATTAGGAATTTTCTTTCTTTCATTGCAGATCTATGAGCATCTATGGTGAAGACTTGTCAACGGATTTAACCAAAATCAAGAACAAGATTTATGGTCTCACAATCCTACCTCTGCGCAAATTCCTAAGTATTTATCTTTATATTTTGGCCCACATGAAAGTTAAGTGGGTCCTCAAGAACCAACAAAAAGGGAACTCATGTACTTGGAGGAAAGAAACCTTGAACCCTTAATATCTCTGTGGATTATACTTGCAAAGGAACAAAAGAAATCAAGATCTAATTCTTTAAATTTTCAAAGGTCTTGACTTTGTGGTCTCATTGAAATTGCAAAGGGGTTTTTGAGACTAAAATTTGTTATCAAAAGGTTGTAAAGAAATTTGTAGGCCTGTGTAAAAGGAAAGGTTGATTTTGGATGCTATATAGAGAATCATTATCGTTGTGATGAAGGAACGGCGAGGACTTTCTTAAGCCTAGTGTGAAGAATTTGGATTTTTACATTAATCTTGAAGAGTTAGATCTATAATTTATTTAAGAGACCAACAAAGTAGATCAAATCCTTGTTTCTATGGGAGCTTAGATGAGCAAGGATATGTGTTCATTTACGTATTCTTGGTGAAATGTTTATATATATATAGATATATTACCAAGTCAAGTCTGAAGTGCTTAACAATGGAGCCGTGAAACAACTCCGGTTTGTGAAAGTTTTATGTGTGTTTGGCACTTGTTCTCATTTCTACAAGAATAATGCTAAAACACAGAAGTCATCACAACATCTTAGTGACTAAATTCCATCAAACCAGCGAAGAAAAATATTGATGCATTTGACCTTCATTTTTGGAAGATTGGAATCATTGGAGTTCATAAATAATTCAATACCACCTTTTTTATTGTTTTCCCTTGGAACAACTAAGGATTAAAGCTCTTGAATGAAATTAGAGACTCTACATATCTCCTCGTTGTATACGATTCATGACCAGGTGATGAAGAAACAATCAGGCTGAAAGATATAAGCATTGAACTCACTAATTCACGCATTCAATTAAGTTTATGCTTACATTAAAAGGACTGAAACAATAATATTAGTTATTATAACATTTCATATCTATTTCAACGATCCTAAGGTCCACTCTTAATACATCCCTTTGGTCAGATTGGTCTCCCACATCATTTTTTTGAGTGGAAATTATCTGCTAATAAAGATAGAGGTTGGTTCATAGAATCTATTATGACACAATTAAGTATTCTATTGAGAAGTGTCTATGCTCTACTGTAAAATCATCTTCAGAAAAAGAAAGGATTTACACTGGGTAACCTTTTGTAATTATCAAGAACTTTTGGTTGATCAATCAAAGGCGCATTGTCACCTTCTTTAGAAAATTGCAGTTGTTGAAGGTATCGTTTTAGAGATCTCTCCGATCATTGGTACATCAATAGGCTTCTATGCAACATTTGTCAATAAGGATGTTGTTATAGGTTCTATAGTAGTATTTGATGTCTCTTCACCTCTTACAGAAATGATGATCTATGCTAGTGACTTGGATAACCTTGATGCAATGATGACGATGCTATTATAACCTTCTATGGGAAGCGATGTAATAAAAATGACCTAAATATAATAGAGACCTGACATATAAAATTCTGATGGTAGCCTCGATTAGACAACAATTTTGTATGCATCATAGTGTTATTTGGGTTGAATTTCATTCATATCTAGAAAGTATCCTTAGAAAATTATGTTGATAATAGTGATGGAAGTATATGACATTGGTTATATTGTTGGGAAGTAAGCATGAGATGCTTGTTTTTACGTTACTAAGGTTTGACAACCTAATGGTATGTGTGTTGAGTAGAGACAAATAGAAGGCCTTAGATTTACTCCTGTAGCTAGTTCTCATTACAAATAGAGATTAATGTTGACAGTGACATATTATTGGAGTCATGTTGATTAGAGTACAAGACTATTGTGATAGGAAATATGAGAAATTGATTGATTGGTGCCATCTTCACAACTTGAACAGAAGTTAATGTATTGAGTATTATGATATCACCTTGTGACAATGACAGTGTAGTAGATATTTATGTTGTAGCTGAGCAGTGGATGGTAGAATAAGCATTAACAATAGATGTGGTAGAAGGAGTGATAGCAGAAATGATAGCATTGAAATTAACAACAATAGTGGATTAGTGGCAACAATGAGTGAGGTAGTAGTAATAGTGGATCAGTGGCAACAATGAGTGGGGTAGTGGAAGTAACAACAACAACAACAACAACAGTTGAAATAATTTGATTGTACTTGGTCCATTATCCCTGGTAAACCTTCAAGAAGCATCAAATGCCTTAAAGATTGCTGGTAAATCCTTGGGGAGTCTTGCACTTCCTTCCATACTTGGTTGGTAAATTTTGTATCTACATCATACATAAGAAATCTTGTTTGGATGACATATTCTGTGTACTCTTCTTGATGTGATGATGTGTCATATGATTTATTTGTTGATGCTCTTAATGTTTAAATAATATGACCAGTTGTGTGAATAGGAAGGAAACATTTATTCACCCCCCTCTCATTATTTCCAGCATAGCCTTCATGGTTGTTCAAGAAGTTGGGAGGTATAATTTCTTTACCTTTCTAGAAATAAAATGTTCTTAAAAAATACATCTTACAATCATCATATTATAGGTATTAGTTGGTCCAAAAGATATTTCTTAGTGTGGAACCCTTTCCCATTCAATATGCAAAACAAGTAACCATGTATGTATGGATCCAATTTCCAATTCACCTAGAAATAAGGTTAAATATACATACATGAGCATAAATTACATAACATCAAACAATTATCATATTTCATATTTAAAACATAGAAACACGTATATGATTTGATTCAAAGGTGAGCCGTTTTCCACCCAACCATAAGCCCAAATGTGCATTAATATATCTTGAAGTTGGCTACCTCCTAGCAAAACCACAATTCCTTCAGTGTAACTATCTCTTAGCAAATAAAAGGTGAAATTATGAAGGACAATCTACCTTGTTAACAAAAAACAAACAAGACTTTCCTTCAAACACACTTAAACCAAGAGTCTACTCAAACCATAAGTGGTTTCTTGGTTGGCTTGGATTCCCTTTACAAGCCCAATAGTCCCTTGGTGACCTCCCCTCTTAGTGCCTATAGGCCTTGCCTAATAATCATCTAAAAACATAACTCTCTATTATATCTCAAGTATACAGAACTTGTGATTGATTTTCTCAACTAGAAGATGGATCTAATGACTCCTCATAGCTCTACCATCAACCAACAATGTTTTGGAACTAAATTTCATTTAGACAATGTCCTTAGACCCATTCATGTGCATTCCATACTCCTTGATGTGAAATATCCATGTTCTTTAATTTTCTAACATGATATTTCATGGGTCAAATCCCCAAATTTGAGGGTCAAGTCAAACTTCTAGATGGGTTATTTATGTATACCATTTAGGGGCAAGTTGATACAAATCCCAACTACCCCCATAATTATAGTTTGTTGGTAATTCAATTACCAATTCATTCTCTAATTATTTCCTTGAAAATTTGTACAATTGGGCTTTTAATTTTCAACTTTGAAAAATAATTCTTGGCATGGTAGTTTCAGCAAGTACAAACCCCACCTTTCCCACACATGGCCTATGGTTGGTGTAGTTTCTCATTCCTTCATTCAATTATTTGATAGTTTTCATTAACAATAAAATACGTACGTGTTATTTTGAGTTTAACCCATTCCCCATAAAGATGTTTGTTCAAGCAACATTAATATAATTAATTACATTGTCAGGAAGGATCAAAAGGGGGGTGTTACAAATTCGATGTCCAACTTGTCAATTGTTGGCACTATGGCTAATGTGTTGTCCTTGATGGAAACCTACTTGATACAGGTGTACTTCATGTCAACAGTGATGATAATATGATGATTGTGGAACTAATGTAGATATCAGGAATGTTGGTAAATATGATATGAATAGAGAATTGGCAGTTCAGTTATAAAAGGATGAAAAAAGTGATGCTTTAGAAAGTATATGCAATTCCTATGAAGAAGGGTCTCGTACATAGATAAGTCCTGTGAGCAAAATTAGCGTACAAAATCTGAACCATGGAAATATGGAAAATAGGGGTCATTACCATGGTATTTTCCCATAGTAATTGGAGCGTCAACATTTATATGATCTCGTCAAAGAATACTAATGACATTACCAAATGATTTAACTGAGGCCATGGCTAAGGAAAAACTATATAAGGATATGGAGATTAAGGTGTTAAGTGTGCAAGTGAATGGGTTATTTATATAAAATTTGATCTGAAATGGGCGTGCATGAGGAAGCAAGCAGAAGACTCAGATCTGATGAAGATATGTTAATATATATGGTTGTTTGATTTAATTATTGCATATGTTTAAATAAATAACAATGATAGATTTTTGGTTATAATGGTGATGTGATCTGAATGGGTTATTCAGGAGTCTGTAGTTTTGACAATGAAGGTTACAAAATATAAGGTTGTGTTTGCATTGAATGTATGCTTCAGTAATTTAAGATCTATCCACTGGTTTGCTTATCGATAGTCATATACATATGCAGTTCTGTATCTATTGGGTCATGTATATATTCTAAGATATATTTTTCAATATGTTGAGACCTGTACGCGGGTGTTATGCATGGTAAACATGTACATACACTGATTTTTCTTGTGGAAGTCGCATATATGTATTAGGGTTTTGTTGTAGCAGCTACTTATCCAAGTTGACTCAACTCCTGGATTTAACCAAGATCTTTTACTTTCATGAATGTGATTGGAATTGCATATAAGATAACATAATTGAACATATCAGGATGTTGTAAAGAAGAAGGAACATGACAATCATCAACAACATGAAATAACAAGACGTTGATAACAGAGTTCATCCAAGAGGGACTATGTCTCCAAGCCCTGGTGTCAAGATGGTGTATGCCGCTGCATTAAGTGTTATTAATAGCGATGATGTACATAGGTGATGATGTTTCTATCATACAAGGAAAATTCTCTCACGCAGGAGTGGCTCCAAGAGATGTTCTGTTACAGGAACTCTCAGTCAAAAAGAGACTCCTAACAGTATGACATAAACTCATACATGATGATAATGAACATCCCGCCAACATGGCATAAAGGGATTTCAATGCAATCATATATGGCAACACATGAGTATCCCATCAACATACAACAAAGGGATCTCAAACAAAACATGACGAATCATGACAACAAGTACATCTCATAGATGATTTTGCATCATATCAAGCAAGAATCATGAAACAAGTAATAAAACAAGATCCCACATCAAACATCAAACAGGGATCTGTGCAGCACAATGCATCTCATAACAAAAAGAAGTACATGAACCACTACATATACCTCACATCCTCAGGCCATATGAAGAAAATGATATCAAACTACTGAAGCTGGTTGTACCATCAAGCTCGCGGCGTTGAATCTCATAGAAGGACTGCTCACATGTTGAATGCTGACACTTGCACCCCAATCAATTTTCATGCCATGCCTTGGCTCCTGCATGTTGGTGGGTGCACTAACAAATGAGTATATATATAAAATCTATGGTGGATAAAGCAATGAAAAGGCCAGTTGCCTAGTGGTTAAGCCACCATATTAGGTGCGCGGAGGTCAAGGCATCAAATATAGACCCCTCCAAAATTACGTGCCTTTTTTTTTTAAAACCTGCATATATTTCTTTTTTGGGGGTCGGGTCCACATTGGGTGGATTGCTGCTTAACCCCCACAACTCATTCTATTAAATGGGATTGGTTGGTATGGGGCCGCCGCATGGTGGCAGGCCAACCCACGTGGTTGGCGTGGGCTCGATACCCGCTGGCCTTCGTAACATGTGCATTAAATAATGGTGGTGTTGGGGTGTGGGCAGAGTCCATCGGAGGTGGCCCGCCCACCCCTTATAACATATGATATTTATATATATGCGGTTGTAGTGTGGGAGGGTTCGGTGGGGTAATGGTTGCCAACCCAATTAAAATTAAACTTTGGTTATGGTTGGTTGGGGGTCGGCGGGGGTCATGGCCTGCTGACCCAAAATTATTTAAAAAAAAATTTGGGTCTCGGTCGGAGTGGCAGGGGTCATGGCCCGCCACCCATTTTAATATATATAATATATAATATATATATATAATTATAATATATATATATAGATATATATAATATATATATATATATATATTATTTTAAGAACATAATAGTCATTTTTTAAAATATTTTTGAAAATAAGGGATATTGGGCAATTTAAAGAGGCCACAATTTTGCCCGCTTTCGAGAGCTAAGTTTCATGCCCTGGGGTCGGTCAAATTGTAGGACACTTAAACCTGGCCCACAGACCAACTTTGGCCAAAACTTTGACTGGCTCTTTATCCCTCATACGATCTCAGATCAATGAACCATTTGCACCATTGCAATCAGGATGACAAGATCTACACCCTAGTCATGGTTCAAAAGCATTATGAACACTTTGATTTTTGAGCTTCCCTAAGCCCTCTTTCTCCTATGTGTGTCTCTGGAGCCACCTAGATCAATCATCCCCACTTAGGAGCTTTTGGTGCTCTAAAAGCATGAAAAATAATCTACAACTTCTCTATACCTTATCTACATCACAAGCATCTTGAAAAGTTATTGCTTCCATCTCCTTCACCTTTGTCCTTCGGAGCCTTAAGCAATGAGCCGAAATCTGCTGCCGTTGCAACCTGTAGTACCATTCTGCAAATTACATGCTTGATTTACATGACCAACTAATGACCCAATCATCCCATACTTTCCACAAGTTTATAACACATACTCGGTGGTCAAGCTTACATCAAAATGGAAACAATATCCCAGCTACGAAAACAAGGCCAACATATTATTGTTGCTCCAACAAGTGATGGAAAACACATCATCACTGCAACACATGATTTACAAAGATAAGGCCAAGCACTATTTTTCTTTGACGAGTGATGGAAACACAACATCACTTTCAGAGTGTAAAATATAACACATAATAAGACCAGACATCATTGTTGCTTAACAAGTGATGGAACACACATCATCACTTTTACATTTTAAAATGCAACAAATGATTTACAAAAGCACGACCATGACAAGCTGACATATCTAGAAACCATTTTTCACTTATCGATGTGAATGGGTCATCCCCCTGTGGTGGTTTTTCTTGTCGAACAATTGTTTCGCCTGGTTCATGCATCGACACTTTGTCTTTAAGGAACTTCTATGGATGGAGCCTCGAACATGTGGCTCTTTGATGGCCACTTCTATTGCAATGATTGCAATAGGTATTCTTGCTCCAGATCTACGTTACATGTTTCTTTACCTGTTGTTGAGAGGGTATTTCATGCCTCTTCTTTGTTTGTGCTTCTATTATTTTCCAACACTTAGCAAATGTATGGTTATGTAATCCACAAAACTACATGTTTGTCGATTCCATGATTTACGTTCATCTTTAACAACATGATTATAACCGAAATGAGCATTTGAATTTCGAGAGTGGTCATATCTTTCCTTGCCATATCTGATGTCACTATGGCGATGAGAGCTTACCTCAGCTCTTTCCCTACAATGTTAATTTCCATCGGATGATGGGGATGTGTTCCGATCATTCTCTTTCCTCAACGATTTTGATGACATCTCGGAAGAATCTAACACCTTCGAGCATTCTCCCTCGGTGTATCTCAAGCCTACAATTTGAGGTATCTACACAACCTCCAATGGCTTAGTTATGTTTTGGCTATTAACACCAAGTTCCTTTTCCTCCTTGCACCTTATCCTGGTAAGGAGCCTCATGTTTGTCCTTGTAATTGGTATCTCCACATCTCCAACAGAAATCATATTATGTGAAGATGAAAATGAAAGGAAATCAACATCTTTTACCTCCTTTATCAATTTGGAATGAACTAATGAGGGCTTCTCATCATCAGTTTTTGGTGGTTCGCTAGCTTTCATGGCACATTCCCCAACTTCCTTTCTGATATACCCAATTCCTACCTGACGGGGTAATTCTTCTACTTTGATGGGGTTGACAATGCCTTTTCCATTAATGCTCAAGCCTTTTCCTTCATAACGCATTTTCTTCAACAGTTTGGAGCCAATTCCCATGGTATGATTTTCAAAAGCAGCGAAATCATCATCAGGAAACATACATGAAGATGGAGAACTACATTTTACCTTGCAATGGTCACGCTGTAGCTTTTCCAAGGCCTCATCCTTTGCTTGCAGCTGTCGTAGCAAACTATGTTTTTCCTCTTTCTCATTTTGTAGACGCATCTTTAATTCAGTGTTCTCTATTTGAAGGTTTTGGTTGTTGTGCTTCAGTTCTTCCAAGGCCTCTTCCATGGCTCACAACTGAAGCTGAAATCACTCCTTTTCCTCGGTCTCTTTCTATAGAGCTTCATACATTATTTCCACCCTTTGGGAAATTTTGAACATGGTCTCATACATCGCTTTTTCATCCACTGTTGCTGCACGTTCCATTGTTAATTCTTGCAATTCACATCCATGCAAAGGCCACTCTGATACCAAACTTGATCCGAATTGACTCAACTCCTGGATTTAACCAATATCTTTTACTTTCATGATGTCATTAGAATTGAATTCAAGATAGCATAATTGAACATATCTGCATGTTGTAAAGAAGAAGGAACATGATAATCATTAGCAACATGAAATAACAAGGTGTTGATAACGAAGTTCGTCTAGGAGGGACTACGTCTACAGGCCCTGGTATCAAGATGGTGTAGGCTGTTGCATTAAGTGCTATCAATAGTGATGATGTACATAGGTGCTGATGTCGCTATCGTACAAGGAAAATGGCCTCACATAGGAGTGGCTCCAAGAGATGTTCTGCTACAGGAACTCTCAGTCAAAAAATGACTCCTAACAATATGACATAAACTCATGCACGATGATAATGAACATCCCACCAACATGGCATAAAGGGATTTCAATGCAATCATACATGGCGACACATGAGTATCCCATGAACATACAACAAAGGGATCTCAAACAAAACATGATGAATCATGACAACAAGTACATCTCATAGATGATTTCGTGTCATATCAAGTAGGAATCATGAAACAAGTAATAAAACAAGATCCCACATCAAACATCAAATAGGGATCTGTGCAACACAATGCATCTCGTAGCAAAAAGAAGTACATGAACACACTGCATATACCTCACATCCTAAGACCATCTGAAGAAAATGATGTCAAACTGTTGAAGTTGGCCGTACCATCAAGCTTGCAGCGTTGAATCTCATGGAAGGAATGCTCGCACGTTGAATGTTGACACCTGCACCCCACTTGATTTCTGTGCCACGCCTTGGCTCCTCCATGCTGGTGGGCACACTGACAAATGAGTATATTTATAAAATTTCAGGCGGATAAAACAATAACAAGTCCATTGGCCTAGTGGTTAAGTTGCCATATTAGGCATGCAGAGGTCGGGGGATCAAAGCCCGACCCCTCCAAAACCACGTGCCTTTTGTTTTGAAAACCTGCATATATTTCTTTTTTGGTGTTTAGGTCCGCATTGGGTGGTCCGCCCCTTAACTCCCATAACTCATTTTATTCAATGGGATTGGGTCGTTTGTTTCAGTTTAATGGTTGGCATGGGGCTTCCGCATGGTGGCGGGAGAGGCCATGTGGCTAGCGCGAGCTCGATACCTGCCGCCCTCCGTAACATGTGCATTAAACAATGGTGGTGTTGGGGTGTGGGCCGGGTCCACCTGAGGTGGCCTGCCCACCCCTTATAATATATGATATTTATATATATGCAGTTGGAGTGTGGGAGGGTTTGGCCTGTTGACCCAAAATTATTTAAAATTTGTTTTGGGTCCCGGTGGGGGTGGCAAGGGTCATGGCCCGCCATCCATTTTAAATATATATATAAAACATAATAGTCGTTTTTCAAATCTTTTTGAAAATAAGGGATATTGGGGAATTTAATGAGGCCACAATTTTGTCTGTTTTCGAGAGCTAAGTTTCATGCCCCAGGTTCAGTCAAATTGTAGGACACTTAAACCTGGCCCATAGACCAGTTTTGACCAAAACTTTGACTGGCTTGTTCTCCCTCATACGAGCTTGGATCGATGAACCATTCACACCGTTGTGATCAGGACGATAAGATCTACGTCGTAGTCTTGGTTCAAAAGCATTCTGATCACTTTGATTTTTGAGCTTCCCTAAGACCTGTTTGTCCTGTGCTTGTCTATGGAGCCACCTGGATCAGCTACAACCACCCTCCAAATTTTTGGTCTGCACCCAAATTCGAAGCCTCCCTTAAGAATTTCACTTGATGGTTACCTACCCTCAGGCTCAATTTGCGAGCTCGTGTGGCCCTTCACACCCACCCTGCTTGTTCATTCCACCCAAGCTTTTGCATGTTGATGTTAGTGTATTTCTTGCGACCATGTTCTGGTCATGCTTAAGGTCTTGTCTTCGTGTGTACATGTTATGTTTGCTATGAAAGGATCTATCACACTCAAACATGGAGTCACATTCACTGTCATGCAAGCGTCGTCAAGGTCGATCAACGATCAATCACAAGTGTCGCGCTTGTCGCTTACACCATCGGTCAGTCATGTTGAACATGTGTCTCTAGTTGGTTTGAGTTATCTCATGGTCAATTCATGTGGGTGTGTGTTTATAAGATCACATTTGCATCTTTCACTTGTTCGTTCACACACTTAATCATTTTGTTGAAGTTTTGACGATCAGACTCCCCATTGACAACCGGACCATCACCCTGCCATCGACTTGATCAACTGTCACCCAGAACAACGTAGAAGCACCATGAAAGTCTTTTCAAGATGCATTGCTCACAAGAAATTCAATCAACCTTTATGCTGGCCACCCGAAGAGTTGGACCTAGTAGCCACCCTAGGACTGACTCCCCTCAAAAATTGCATAGAGGCTGTAGACCTTGTCTGCACTGTTGACTAAGGAAATTGTGGAGACAGGTCAGATAGACACCCAGTGCTCATCCCTATCTCCCTCAGAAAATTGCACAGTTTTGCTAGCGAGTCCTCCCAACAGTCGACCTTCTACACATCTAGAAAATTGCATAGTTTTCATGAGAAACCCTCTATTGCTCAGCAATGCACTCAACTCAAAAATTACGCAGAGTTGATCAGCAAGATGGCCTCCCAACATCAGTGCAATTTCTCTTACCAACAATTCCCAGCAGAAGATTGACAGTACCCTCTAGGAATTGCACAGTTTTTATTTCCACACTGATGGCAGCTGATGGCAGTTTCTATTGCCATACTCAGCGCATCCTAGCCTGTTCCTCCAATAAATTGAGAAAAATTTTCTTTCAAGCCCTTGCAGCCCGCTCATTCCGAAAAATGCAGATTTGTTCTGCCTTACCTTCCTGCAACCCAGACTGTCCCTCCCAAAATTTGCACAGTTTTTCCTTCTAGCCGAGGCAGACCTCACGAACAGTCACTGTTGCCTCAAATTTCCCACCTTCATCACCCAATGACACTTGCACAGTTTTCATCGGCAATGCTCGGATCCATCATCCTGCCTCGTAACCTTGTCGCCTCTCCTAGTCACTTGCATCTGAAATGATCATGTGTCATGGTAGACTAGGAGGTTTTTGGATTTGATGTCATCTCGTCATTTGTGACTACATGTACATGTACACCAATAAACATGGCACGACGACGAATGGGATGAATGAAGGGAGCACATGCAGAAGGATAGGTTCACCAAAAGACGAACAAGTGATGCATGCAAAGAGATGTGCTCATGAACGAATGATCATTGAAATATGTGTTCGTAGATGGATGGTTGGGAAAACATGCAATATGTTCTCACAGACGGACGAATGAACAAACATGCACCTTTCGTGAATAGACGAACCTGTCAAGCCTTCCAACTTACAAGAAAGGAACAATGTTCCAAAGAAACATGAAGTGAACCAATGACCATCGAAGACTCCTTGTACCTTGCCATGCGAAGGTGAAGTTGTGACACACCATGAATACATCCACCACCTAGCAACAATGCAGTTCAACATGCACTCCAGTAGCAGTATGAATGAACCAACACTTTCATGTCGAGTTGTGTCATGAGTCATGTTGTCCACATCTCTACTGTGGGCCATGTTGTCAATCAATGTAATGTAACGTGGAAGTCCAAGAGACCCACTTGTTGTACAAAGAGTCATGTAAAGTCAAAAAGTCATGAAAGTCAAACAGTCATGACAGTAGTCAAACAATCACAAGGGTGAGTTTCATCCTTGGTTATAAATGCTTGGTTGTGTTATATTCTTTCCATGACTAACCCATGTAGTTAATCAGGGGGTTAGAAGAGGGGCGGAGCCCCCCTTCATTGGGCCGATTACGTAGGTGGGGAGGTCATAGGGGGTTTGAGGGTTGCAGGTAGCCCCACTCTATGGGGTCCGGGGTAGCGCCCCAGAAAATTTTGTTTTTGGACCCTATATTAGGTTGGGCAGACTTACCTATGGTTTTGTGCATGATTTTTCGCACATGGTTTTGTACGCGATGGTTTTCAGTCCATGGTATTGGATGCTTTGCAATGTATAAATATGTATTGTAACATGGAAAGGAATATAATGAAAAATCAAGCTAGTAGTCCAGGTTTTGGGATCTAGGGGAAAATCTCTATGTATATGTGTTTTATGTGTTATGCTCTCACATTGTTTATTTTATGTGTTTTAGAATTCATATGCAGGTAATTTCTGTATGGGGTTAAAACCTACATTTGGTATCAGAGTTGTTTTGGCTTCAAGGGGACGCCTTTGTTGCTGAGGGGTTTCTCTCAGGTCTGTGGTAGACCCTGTTCAGTGGGAGATCTGCAGGATCAATTCTGGTGGTGAAAGGGGATGGCGAGTAGTGGAAAGATAGAGATCAAGAAATTTAATGGTCAGAGTTTTGAGTTATGGAAACTCAAGATGGAGGATCTGTTGGTGGATAAATATCAGTGGGTCGCAGTAGATCCAGGTACTAAACAAACGAGAGTGTACAACAAAGAATGGAAGAAGTTGGATCAGAAGGCAAAGAGCACAATACGATTGTGTGTCTTAGATTCAGTATTGCTGAATATTTCAGGGGAAGCTACGACGAAGGCTTTGTGGGACAAGTTAGGGACTTTGTACCAATCTAAGTCTCTGGTGAATAAACTATTCCTACAGAAAAGGTTGTGTAACCTAAGGATGAAAGATGGAGACTCAGTGACAGAGCATCTGAACGCATTTAAGACTATAGTAAGTCAGTTATTATCTATTATATTAAAATTTCAGATGAAGATAAGTGCATTAGTTGGTTGTGTTCTCTACCAGATTCGTGGGATAGTCTGGTTATTGCAATAAGTAGCAATGCAACTGCCTTGCAGTTTGATGAAATAGTCTCATCCTTGTTGACGGAGGAGATGAGACGGAAAAATATGGAGATCCAGAATGGTGATGCCTTGTTTGTACGAGGACGGTCCCAGAACAGAAACAAAATTAAGTCATCAAGTGGGAGATCTAAATCTAGAGGGAGATCTAAATCTCCAGGAAAACCTGTAAATGTGGTGTGATGGAAATGCGGAAAGGAAGGTTACTACAAAAGGGATTATATATCTAAAGCTCCTGACAAAGGAAAGGGATCTGATAATGCTCCTTTTGTAGTGGTGAAAACCACCTTAGATGAAGGTGGGGATGTGTACTTGGCTTCTTCAAGTACACATGTAGATCATGAGGCATGGTTGATTGACTCAGGTGCATCCTTTCACTTCACTCCCTATAGAGAGTGGTTCTGCCAGTATGAGAAATATGATGGTGGTGATGTATTCTTGGGGGATGACAGGAAGGCTAGAATCATTGGTCGTGGAAAAGTAAAGTTGAAGTTCCAAGGTGGAAGGGTTAGAATTCTATCGGGTGTTCTGCATATTCCTGCATTAGCTAGAAATCTGATTTCCGTAAGCAAGCTGGATGATGCATGTGTAAAAATAGTGTTTGAGAAGGATACCTGCAAAATGGTTTGGGGAGCACTGGTATTGATGCAGGGAGTTTGGATTGGAACTCTGTACAAGCTGCAAGGTAGCACTGTTATTGATGGGTGCACCGGTTCTGTGGTTCCTGAAAGTGGAGCAGAAAATTTAGTGGTCTCTGGAGAGAATACCATGTTGTGGCATCAAAGGCTTGGACATATGGAGAGAAGGGCCGTCGAATACTTCATGGTAAAGGTATGGTAGAAGGTATGAGTAATAGCTCTCTGGATTTTGATTTCTGTGAAAATTGTGTATATGGGAAGCAGAATCGGGTGAGTTTCCCCTCTGGTGGTAAGGGGGTGAAACATATATTAGAGCTTGTGCACAGCGATGTCTTTGGACCTGTGAAGGTTCCATCACTGGGTAAGTTTGTGTACTATGTATCATTTATAGATGACTTCTCAAGGAATACATGGATATATTTCATTAAGAAGAAATCTGAATTCTTTGACAGGTTTAAAGAATTTAAGGCTCTGGTGGAAAACCAGACAGAGAAGAAGATAAAGGTGTTGAGGACAGGTAACAGTGGAGAGTTTTGTAGTAAGGAATTTGAAGAATTATGTGAGAAATGTGGTATAACACGGCAAAAGACTACTCCATATATACCTCAGCAAAATGGAGTTGTAGAAAGAATGAACAAAACGTTAGTGGAAAGGGCAAGAAGCATGCTCAGTGGTGCCGGGTTAGGACAAGAATCCTGGGCAGAGGCAGTGGAGACTACATGTTACCTAGTCAACAGATCACCTTAATCAGCATTGGAAGATAAGACTCCATAAGAGGTATGTACTAGTAAGAAACCTTCTCTTTCACATTTTAGAGTATTTGGATGTGATGCATATGTACATGTTCCAAATAAGAAAAGACTAGTTGGATAGTAAATCTGAAAAGTGCATCTTTATTGGGTATAAGGATGGTTTAAAGGGTTATAAGATTTGGAACCCAGTAACAAGGAAGGTTGTGTACAACCGAGATGTGGTGTTTAGAGAGGTGAAAGATGTTATTAAACATGAATTCCAACCAAAGGAACCTGAGAAGATAGATTTTGAGCTAAAGGAGGAAGAATCATACTCTACATTAGAGGAGGTATCAGAAGATGAAGAGCCACAAACTCCAGGTGTGAGAAGGTTAGTTCGAGAAAGAAGGCAGCTAGAAAGATATAGTCCATCTGCTTTCTGTTCAAATTTTTCTTTATCTATTACTAATGATGATACTAGAACTGTGAAGGAAGTAGTAGATTCAGAGGATGGAAAACTCTAGAAAGAGACCATGATTGATGAAATGGCATATTTGCACAAAAATGAGGCTTGGTATCTGGTGGAGTTGTCGGCTAGAAGGAAACCCATTGGCAGCAAATGGGAGTTCAAGAAGAAGACAAATGCAAAAGGAAAGGTAGAGAAATACAAAGCTCGGTTGGTAGCAAAAGGTTATTCCCAGGTGTTGGGAATTGATTTTGGGGATATTTTTCCTCTTGTTGCCAAGGTAACTTCTATTAGATTACTTTTATCTATTCCTGCTGCATTTGATTTTGAAGTAGAATAGATGGATGTGAGGACAACATTTCTTCACAGGGGTCTAGAAGAGGAGATCTACATGAAGCAACTTGAAGGTTTTGCGGTGAAGGGTAAGAAAGAACTAGTATGCAAGTTAAAGAAGTCTTTGTATGGGTTAAAACAGTCACCAAGGGTGTGGTATCAGAAATTTGATACATTTATACGGGGACTTGGCTTCACTAGAAGCAAAGCATATCACTGAGTGTATTTTAAATTAATTGGTGACTGTGTTATTTATTTGGTATTGTATGGGGATGATATGTTGCTGGTTGGAAATGAAAAAGAAATTATCTAGGATTTGAAGACCCGTTTGTCCTCCAAATTCGACATGAAAGATCTTGGTGCTGCAAACTATATTTTGGGAATGGAGATTAAAAGAGATTGGACAAAGAGGAAGCTCTGGTTAAACCATAGGAAGTATGTCGAGACAATATCAGAGGTTTAATATGCAGGATAACAAATTGGTGAAGGCTCCTATTCATGTAGGTGTAAAGTTATCTACTGAAAAGTGTCCCAAGACACAAGAAGAGGAAGAGGATATGTCCCGTGTTCCATATGCAAGTGCAGTCGGTAGCCTGATGTATGCGATGGTCTGTACTAGACCACACATTTCACATGCAGTGGGAGTATTGAGCAGGTTTATGTCAAAAATGTTGGATATAATACTAAGAGGGGGGGTGAATTAGTATTATTAAATTCGTTTTCAATTCATACAAAGATTTGTATACGCTACTTCAATTAGTGAAAACTTCGTGCATACGCAACTCTGGTTAATGAAACTCACGTATAACTTGTAGACTTATGATTTAATTTATTCTTCAGATGTTCATCATTAATATGTGTGTTAGAACCATATAAACAGTAACCAGGAACAGAAATATAGAACAGACAGTCACACAAAATAACACAAGATGTAAGGTGGAAACCCAATGTGGGTGAAAACCACCTACTGCAATTTGTCTCTATCTTCTTTCAATTAGAAACTTATTTTTACAATGTTTCTATACTGGTGCAGTCTTCTACCAGTACGCAGGCTGCTACCTACAGAAGGGTACTACCTTCTCTCGTTCTCCAGCTTCTTTTGGAAGGGAGCTACAACCCCCTTAGTTTTTGTACTAGTTCATGTACTAGTACGTAGGTGCTGACCTACAAAAGGCTGCAACCTTCTCTTTCTTTCAGGGACCACATTTCATAAATTTTTAGACTAGATCCATTAATAACATCAATCAAACATCAAGTATATCTGCATTAATCAATCTCCTTTGTGCAAACCAATATAGAATCAACCAATCACTTCTCAGAATGCTATAACCAGAAAATAGTAGTCGTAACCAGACACCACTTTTGAACGCAGAACACTGTAGCAATAAATAGAAGCAGCTAAAGCATATTTCATGAGACGTACACTACTTCAAAATGAAGAAACGTGCGTACATACACAACTGTATCAAGGCCAACCAGCGTATATGCTATCTTCGCTTATTGAACCGGCGTGTATACGCGTCTCTGATGTGCCGAACCTGCGTATAGATCTATAAAAGACAAATTTTCCTTTTCAAGTATTCAGACATCAATTATTATCTAGATTATTAGATTTATAGATCAAAACAGGCACCAAATATAACAGATTAAAAACACACAAAGATACTTCTCTTCAAGCCTTGAGATTTGACCCATCAATAGAACTTATCCATCTTGTAATGCTCAGGTTCCTCCTTGATTCAGATCCAACTATGCACCACAAACCAATCACCAGTATTCTAGATCTTGCTCCTCTTCAGATATTCAATACTTAAGTCCATACCCTTGCCAAATGATCTCCTTCCCTTTTTATAGTCTTAGGCCTTACTCAAACCATGGTCACAAACCATTGAGAACTAATACTAGGGACCCAATACCTGGGTTCAACACTTTGGATGCAATACCAAGGACCAAAACCATAGGTTCAAATATGTCGGACTAAATACCATGGAGCAAACATAAATTTTCCTACATGTACGCACTTTACTTTGCATGAAAGTGCGTGTAGACGTATACACGCCTTTTGATCAGTGATCCTGCGTGGATACATGACTTTGTTAAGAATAACCTGCGTATACCTCATTTTCTTTCATTCTGAGAGCCTAAACTGTGATCTTCCATTTGAGTGAGTTGCCATCAAGGGCAACACCTATGTCATAGAGCCAAACCTATGTCATAATGCCAACAATATCCCCCTTTGAACTTGATGGCGACCCCAAGTCACTCAAAGTCATTCTCCCCCTTTGTCATCAAGGGCAAAGGGTTATGCTCCCCCTAAGTACATGCTGAATTTTATGCTCTGCTGTGCTGTCCAAGCTCCCCTTGACTGTAGGCGAGGTCTGCAAGAATATGTTCTACAAGAAGATACATAATTTTATACATTATAAATGACCTTCCTACCACCAAAGGCTCATACATACATCCATCTACAACCAAGTGGGGATTGATTCATCTACCAAACCAAGTGGGGATACACCAAGAATTTACAGATGATAAAACAAGAACATTACTTCATCCATCCTAGGCATAGTGGGGAAAGCAAGATAGGCCGTTACATGACCTTGATAAGAAAATAAATACATGACATAGAGACGAAATATCTACAACAAGATTATGATGGTTATAAAAAACTATCATCAGCAGCATCTGTCAGTCATCATTCAGACCAGCAACCATGATCTCCCTCTACACCTGTTCCACTTGAAATCAAAACAACTGCGAATTTGAACCAAGATCTTCTAAGATAATGCCAACAATGCATTATTAGAAGAATATACGCTCCCCCTGAACCTGTGCCATATGGTCTCTGTTAGACCCATATCAGACTCTTTTCATCCTGAGCCTGGCCCACTGTTTGACTTTAATCCAACATATATGCGACTGTATCTTCATAAACCGACGTATGTACGCAGATCCTCCTCATGAAACTCGCATACAACAACTTTTCTCTGAAACAGACAAGATTCAACAGCAAGATGATGCATCAACTACCCCCAGCTTTTGTTTGAGGTATTCAAATGTCTCCCTGGGAAGTGGTTTGGTGAGTATATCAGCAACTTGTTCCTTAGAGGGAACATACTCCATTTTGACCTTTTGTTCAAGCACTTGTTCCCGGAGAAAATGATACTTGATCGGTATGTGCTTAGTCTTTGAATGCATGACAGGATTCTTTTGAAATACTAATTGCACTTGTATTATCACAAAAAATGGAGATAGGTGGAGTATAAGTGATTTGAAGGTCTTGCAATGGTTGCATCATCCAAAGAAGTTGTGTGCAGCAAGATGCAGCAGCCACATATTATGCTTCAGCTGTAAGATAATGCAATTGAACTTTGTTTCTTGCTGAACCAAGATACTAATCTGGAAACCCATAAAGAATGCAGCAACCACTAGTGCTTTTTCTGTCATCCACGCTTCCTGCCCAATCTGCATATGTATATGCATGAAGTGTGAGATCTGTATCTCTAGGATACCATAAGCCATAGTTTTGAGTTCCTTGAAGATATTTGAAAATTCTCTTAACTGCCTAAAGATGAGTTTCCTTTGGGTTTGCTTGAAACCTTCCAACTATTCCTACTGCATGCATAATTTCTGGTCGGGTACCTGTTAGATAGAGCAGAATACCAATCATGGATCTATAGGTTGGTTGATGCACTTCTGCTGATTCATTATTTGCACCGAGGCTGCATCCTGTTACCATATGGGTACATACTGGTTTCAAATCCTCCATCCCATATTTCTTCAAGATCTACTTGATATACTTGGTTTGTGATAGAAAAATACCGTCTTTGTTTTCTTGGACTTGTAAACCAAGAAAATATGTGTGCTCACCAAGAAGGGACATTTCAAATTCTTTTTGCATCACTAAGGCAAAGTTTTGACTCATGTCTTCTTCATTGCTACCAAAGATGATATCATCAACATACACAACAAGTATTAGCAACTTATCATTGTCAATTTTTATATATAGATTGCTATCTGTTGATCCTTTTGAAAAACCTTGTTGATGGAGGTACTTATCCAACCAATAATACCAAGCCCTTGGAGCCTATTTAAGGCCATAGAGAGCATTTTTAAGTCTGCATACAAGTTTTGGATCATTTCCAAGGATAAACCCATCAGGTTGCTCAATATATACTTCTTCATCCAATTCTCCATTCAGAAAGGGAGATTTCACATCTGTTTGAAATACTTTGAACTTCTAAAAGCTAGAAAGAGCAAAGAACATTCTTATGGCCTCAAGTCTAGCAACTGGTGCAAAAGTTTCTTCAAAGTCTATGCCTTCTTGTTGAGCATACCCTTTACAAACAAGTCTAACCTTGTTTCTAATAACATCTCCATTTTCATTTAGCTTGTTTTTGAATATCCATTTTGTTCCTATGACATTCTTATCTTTTGGTCTAGGAACCAACTCCCAAGTGTTATTCTTTTCAATCTGCTCAAGTTCTTCCTCCATGGCCTTGACCTAGCATTCATATTTGCAAGCCTCTCTTACATTTTGTGGTTCCGTGGAGGAGAGAAATGCTAGATAGCTTGAAGAAACTGAAATGGTTCTTCTTGTTTGCACAACTACCTCTTTTTACCCCAAAATTTGAGTTTCTGGATGATTCTTCTGAACGTACTTGGATGAAGTCTTTTCTTCTATCCTTATCTGTTCTTCTGGTGCCTCATGGGTTTCTTCTTCATCACGAATCTAATTTGATGTTGAAGTATAGTCCTCATCATATTCGAAATATTTAGATTTTACTTGCCTAGGAGTGTTTCCTTCTTCATCAACCACCACATCAATGCTTTCAACAATTTTTCCAAGTCTTTTATTGTAACACTTATATGCTTTGCTGTGGGGAGAGTAACCAAGGAGAATGCCTTCATCTGCTCTAGGTTAAAACTTGCCAAGGTTTTCATCAGTCTTTTTGATGTAGCATTTGCTTCCAAAAATTTTGAAGTATTTTACGGTGGGAGTCTTACCATACCAAAGTTCATGAGGAGTCTGGGTGCTGTTTACCCGGATGTTTGTCTTGTTGAGAATAGTAACTGCAACAAATGTGACTTCACCCCAGAAGGTTGCGAGAGTTCCAGACTCATCAAGCATAGCACGAGCCATTTGTTGAACTGTTCTATTCATCCTTTCTACTACTCCATTTTGTTGAGGAGTCCTTGCAGTAGATAATTCCCTTCTTATTCCATGTTCTTCACAAAAATCGAAAAATTCATCCGAGGTAAATTCCCCTCCTCGATCAGACCTGA
Source organism: Pinus taeda (assembly GCA_000404065.3). Taxonomy (NCBI): domain Eukaryota; kingdom Viridiplantae; phylum Streptophyta; class Pinopsida; order Pinales; family Pinaceae; genus Pinus; species Pinus taeda. The sequence continues at coordinate 75,560 of APFE030505094.1, forward strand.
GGCATTTGATTCTGTGATCTGATTCATTATCAACTAAAGCTTTAAATGCTTTGAACTTTTCGAAAGTTTCATCTTTATGCTTCATAAATCCTATCCAACACATCCTGGAAAAGTCATCAATGAACAATATAAAGTATTCTTCTCCTCGAGGTGACCTTTTCCTAGATGGACCACATACATCAGTATGGACAAGTTCAAGTGGCCTGCTAGCTGATCCTTCCTTCTCAGGGAAATTAGTTATGGTTTTCTTACCAAAATCACATGATTTTCATATTGTATTCTCTGGAATTATGATGTCAGGAAGATCACGAACCGCCTGATATTTGCATGCTTTCCTTATCTGAGAGAAACTTAGATGCCCCAATCTTTTGTGCCATAGCCAGTGTTCATCATTCTTGCTTAAATAGCATTGTTGTTGTCCTCCCTTTAGTATGTATAAATTATTTGGAGTTCTTATGCATTTGATCACTGTTTCTCCTGTATCAAGCTCACGAACAATACATCCATTTGATCAAAAAATTACCTCATTTCCTTGATCACACATTTGACTGACACTTAATTTATTATGCTTTAAGCCATCAACATACATAACATTTCCAGCTTTGACTTTTTCTTTCAAAAGAATAGAACCTTTACCTTTTATGAGTGTAGGGGTGTCATTTCCAAATGAGACCTTCCTTTCCTTTTCTAAGGCACTATATGACTGAAGTTTTTCTTTATCTCCTGTCATATGTTTCGAGCATCCATTATTGATGTACCATTGATTTTCCTGTCCTTCCGCATATACCACATCTTTCTGGTTGCGGTTATTTCTTTTTCCATGTTTTGGGACCCAATGAAGCTTGCTCCTTCTGAGTTGTTTGCCGAAACCTACTCCTGCATTCAGAATCTTCATGACCGAAGTTGATACAAATAGAACATTCTATTTCATTTTCAAGTGCAGAAAAGTTATTGTAGGTCATTTTCATGATCCCAGTCATACTCCTTTGTTTTTGAGCTTCTCTAGTCATGATGGTCTTGTAGGCAACACATTGAGCAGCTTTGTGACCAAAGTTATGACAAGAGACATTGGCCATTGAAGAAATTTTTGTGATTATCAAACCTACCAACCAAATGATTGTAGCTTTCATTGACATCCCTTCTTGAGGCAAATTGAGAATGATTTACCTGTGGTTGGTTGTAGCTTATGTTTATCCTTGAAGTAGATTTCCCCCAATTTACTTGGTAATCTTTGTTCATTATTGAAGTAAATTGTCCCTGATTTACCTGGTGATCTGTATTATGCTTTTGTTGTCGATTGTCAACCTGTTCACTTCTCTTTGTTGCATCAAGATAACTTTTGGAGGTGGATGGCTTCTGTGCTTGAGATGCTTCTTTAGTATATCCAAGACCCGTCTTGATTAGAGGAGAACACTACACTTTGATAATCTCATCTAAAATTTCAGATCCTTTAGCAAATTTAAGATTAAGAGATTTTGTTTTCTCAATATCTTTTCTAAGTCCCACAATTTCACATTCTAACTTTTCATTGTGTTTTTCCCTTTCAGCAAGTTGGAATGTCAGAGTGTCTATAATCATGCTCTTTTCTTCTAAACAAATTTTGAGTTTCGAAATTTCTTCATAAAGACCTTCTTCATCTATAGCATCCAAGAAGTCATCATCTTCAAAAGCCATGAAAAGTCTATAATCATTACATTGTTCATCTTCATCACTATTTGAAAATCCATCATTGTCTTCATGTGTATAATAGCTCTTCTTACTTACAATTTGTTTTCTGTTCCATCTAATTGGTTCCTTAAGTTTTTCTTTATGAGGACACTTTGTAGCATAGTGACCGACTCTTCCACAACCAAAGCATTTGAAAGGCAGCTTATCTCTGAATCTTCCAGTTCCCCGTTGAAGGTTCTTGACAAAGTTTGATTCTTCCTCTTCTTCAGACATATGTCTTAACTCATTGTAATATCCTTTTCCTGAGGCTTTGAATGCAGCTTCTCTCCTGTCTGATGGTCCCCCTTTTTCTCATTTTGTAAGCAGTTAGAATTCCATGCAGTTGTGACATGGTAATGCTCTGTAGATTCTGCTTGAAGACAAAGATCTTAGAACCTTTTCAACCAAAACAACTTCTTTTATTTCTTCACCCAAGTTTTTCATACAATTAACAATCTCATCTATACGTAGGAAATAGTTAGCCACACTTTCATCATTGTGCATTCTGAGATTTTCATATTGAATTCTGAGAGTTTGTAGTTTTGCTTGTCTTACTTGATCATCTCCTTCATAGCTCAGAATGATCTTGTCCCATATTTCTTTTGCGGTTTTGAGCTGCATAACCTTGACGAGTTCTGATTGAGATAGACTCCCTAATAGAGTATTGACAGCCTTTGCATTTGTTTCATATTTCTTCTTACCAACCGTATCTGTAGGAGTTGCTAATGGAAATGTGTATCCTGTTTCCACAATATTCCAAACTTTTGTACCAAGAGATTGAAGATAGGCTGTGATTCTTACCTTCTAATAGACGAAGTTGTTCCCATAAAAAATCGGTGGCCTGATGGATGCCTCTTTCTCGTAGTTAGTCATGATGATAGATCTTCCTTCAAGCGATCAAGCTTCTTCCGAAGGACCCGCTCTGATACCAATTGTTGGAAATAATACCGAGAGGGGGGTGAATCAGTATTATTAAATTATTTTTCAATTCATTCAAAGATTTGTATACGCTACTTCAGTTAGTGAAAACAATGTGCATACGCAACTCTGGTTAATGAAACTCGCGTACAACTTGCAGAATTATAATTTAATTTATTATTCAGATGTTGATCATTAATCTGTATGTCAGAACCATATAAATAGTAACCAGGAATAGAAATATAGAAAAGACAGTCACACAAAAGAACACAAGATGTAAGTTGGAAACCCAATGTGGGTGAAAACCACCTGCTGCAATTTGTCTCTATCTTCTTTCAATTAGAAACTTCTTTTTACAATGTTTTTGTACTGGTGCAGTCTTATACTAGTACACAGGCTGCTACCTGTAGAAGGCTACTACCTTCTCTCATTCTCCAGCTTCTTCTGGAAGGGAGCTACAACCCCCTTAGTTTTTGTACTAGCTGATGTACTAGTACGTAGGTGCTGACCTATAGAAGGTTGCAACCTTCTCTTTCTTTCAAGGATCACGTTTCATAATTTTTCAGACTGGATCCATGAATAACATCAATCAAACATCAAGTATATCTGTATCAATCAATCTCCTTTGTACAAACCAATATAGAATCAACTAATCACTTCTCAGAATGTTGTAACCAGAAAACATTAATAGTAACGAGACACCACTTCTGAACCTAGAACATTGCATAAATAAACAGAAGCAGCTAAAGCATATTTTATGAGACATACGCTACTTGAAAATGAAGAAACTTGTGTACATATGCAGCTGTATCAAGGCCAACCAGTGTATACACTGTCTTCTCTTACTAAACTGGCATGTATACGCACCTCTGATGTGTCGAACCTGCGTATAGATCTATAAAAGACAGTTTTCCCTTTTCAAGTAATCAAACATCAGTTATTATCCAGATTATCAGATTTATAGATAAAAAAAAAGCGCCAAATATAACAAATTAAAAACACACAAAGATACTTCTCTTCAAGCCTTGAGATTTGACCCATCAATAGAACTTATCCATATTGTAATGCTCAGGTTCCTCGATTTAGATCCAACTATGCACCAAAAACCAATCACCAATATTCTAGATCTTGCTCCTCTTCAGATATTCAATACTTAAGTCCGTACCATTGCCAAATGATCTCCTTCCATTTTTATAGTCTTAGGCCTTACTCAAACCATGGTCCAAAACCATTGAGAACCAATACTAGGGACCCAATACCTAGGTTCAACACTTTGGATGCAATACTAAGGACCAAAACCATAGGTTCAAATATGTCAGACTAAATACCATGGACCAAACATAAATTTTCCCACATGTACATGTTTTTCTTTGCATGAAAGTGTGTGCATATGTATACGCACCTTTCGATCGGTGATCCTACGTGTATATGCGACTTTGTTAAGAGTAACATGTGTATAACTCATTTTATTTCATTCTAAGAGCCAGAACTATCATATGCCATTTGAGTGAGTTGCCATCAAGGACAGCACCTATGTCATAGAGCCAAACCTATGTCATAATGCCAACAAAAACCAGGGAAGGAGCACAGGACAATAGTGAGGCGGGTTTTCAGGTATTTGTGTGGCACTAGTGATTATGGTTTGTGCTACCAAGGAAGACTAGGACTGGACAGAGTGTTAGATATTCATGGCTTTGTTGATGCAGACTAGGCTGGAGATCTGGATCAAAGAAGATCTACAAGTGGGTATGTGTTTAACCTATTTGGAGGTGAGATCAGTTGGATGAGTAAGAAACAATTTGTAGTGGCACTATCAACTACAGAGGACTAATACATGGCAGCCACTCATGCAAGAAAGGAAGTAGTTTGGTTGTAGAGATTGTGTTCAAGTATGGGGTTAGTACAGGGAGCTGTAAGGATAGACTGTGACAGCCAAAGTGCAATTTTCTTGGCGAAAACCCTGCATATCATATAAAGACGAAGTACATTGATGTTCAATATCACTTTGTGAGGGATATGATAGAAGGAAAAAAGGTGTTGCTGGTAAAGGTGGACACTTTGAAGAATGCTGCAGATGCATTGACAAAATCTGTGAGCTCTGAGAAGTTCTCTTTGTGTAGAGAAACAATGGGCATTACAGGGCTAGATAAATGACTAAGCTCTCTTGTGGCCCCCTGTGGAAAGAAAACAACAAGTGGGAGAATGTTGGGTTGTGTTATATTCTTTCCACGACTAGCCCACTTAATTAACGGGGCATTTAGAGGGGGGCCGGAGCCCCCCCTTCGTTTTGTCGATTGTGTAGTGAGGGGAGTTATAGGGGGTTTGAGGGGTACAGGTAACTCCACTCTATGGGGTCTGGGCAGCGCCCTGAAAATTTTTGGTTTTGGACCCTATGTTAGGTTGGGTGGACCTACCTATGGTTTTGTGCATGTTTTTCACACATGGTTTTGGACACGATGGTTTTCGATCCATGGTTTTGGATGTGATGGTTTTCGATCCATGGTTTTCGGTCCATGGTATTGGATGCTTCGACATGTATAAATATGTATTGTAACATTGAAAGGAACATAATGAAAAATCAAGCTGGTAGTCCCAATTTTGAGATCCAGGGGAAAAATCTCTGTTTATATGTGGTTTGTGTTATGCTCTCGCATTGTTTATTTTCTATGTTTTAGAATTCGTATGCAGGTGATTTTTGTACAGGGTTAAACCCTCCAAGGCTTTGGTTGTAAGCTTCCCTTTATTTCCTAATAATACACAACTGTTGGTTCATCTTCCCAAAATATATATATGTTCATGTATTATTTAGCTTGACATTCCTTGATCAGTTAAGTAGGTTATTATTGGATTTGCTATTGGTTTTGGCATGCTTTGTTGTCTCTTGATCACTTGTGTAGGTACATAAATGCTGAGAGAAGTAGGAACAAGTCTGTGACACAAGCGGTTCGAGGACCTCAACAAAGGAAATAAAAATAGCATTAGAAGGAGGTAGGCCATCTCTTTTGTTCTACTTTTCAATTATAACCTACAAAGATGTCTAGTTGATTGTCACTTTGGTTGTTAGACCCACTCATTGGGCTAGAGGGATCGTCTCTGTCTGCAGAGGGGATTAACCTTGTCAACACCTTCCCAACCCAATCAATAATTCAAACCTCGGTCAAAGATTGCCATTATTAGGCATCTCCAGGGAAAGTAAATTTCCCTTATCATTGATTGAGACCTTCTGCTTATGTTGAGTCTTTCCCTTTGAAGCCTCTTGGTCATCCTATACCATGCACCTAGAAAACCTATTGGGTAACCTATTCACATAATGAGACTCCTCTCATATGTGAAAATCCATAAAGAGCAGGGGTTTTTGGCTATGGTGATAGTGGGCCACTACCATATTGGTGTCTCTTGGTCTAGTATTAGCCTAGCATGGTACCCCTCTCCAAGAGCTACTAGATTTTGTATAGAACCCTCGACATGAATCCCCACTTTAAACCCTTGGTGTTAACTCATAATGAACGAGGGGGTCCCTAGAATGAAAACAAGCCATTGATTTGGCCATGGCCCAATAGGAGGGTGATCTAATTAGTGATGGGTAATTCCATTAGTTAACAACCCATAAATATGTGAAATAGTCATGAAATTTTTTGTTTCCACTCCAACACCACCACTCATTTCAACGTGAATTACATATTGGTTATGGTAGCGAGTGGTGGGCAGTGACAAAGTTTAACATCAGAACCTTCATCGGGTCAACCTCTTCTCCACCATGTCACAACCATATTATATGCTAGAACCTCCAACAGTGGGTGGTGGGCGATGGTAGGGTCATTTGGTACTCACGTGGCCTCCACGTAACCTTAATAAATGATTATGAAGTGGGCCACCTCCATTTATAGGTCATACTTCCTAGGTCATCACCTCCACATCACCTTAATAAGTGATTATGAAGTGGACCACCTCCATGTCTAGGTCATACTTCCTAGGTCATCACCACCACATGGTCCATGGTCAAATGATAGAAAAGGGATGGCGAGGAGTGTCAAGGCTCTACATGCATCACCACTACATGGTCCATGGTCAAATGATAGAAAAGGGATGGAGAGGGTTGTTAGGGCTCTTCATGGCCACTACCACATGGAATCAGTGTGGGATCCATATCTGGTCCTAGAGCAATCCAAGGTGTTGCGCATTTGTCCATTTTTGGCATGCTCTAAATCCTCAAATGCAATCTCAACTTCATGAAAGGAAAATTTGACCTTCATGCAAGTAAACCACCAACACAAGGCCCGTCCTTGATCTCTTGTTACAATTCATATTTACCAATGAATTAAGTCTAGATGAAATCTAGACCATTCCCAATGTGCATGCGCCTTTCCCATCCAGATGCTTGGATCTTCTGATGGATTCATGTGTGGGGTTGAAAAATTGTCCTCTTGACATCTGAATACAAAGTACACTTAAAGGAACCATCTAGTTTTGGATACCTTCAGATACATTAACACTTGCAGAGAAGTAAACTTGAGGGAAAATTCCCAGAATTTTTTGAAGACCAAAAACTCTGTGAAAAACACCAAATCGCTGGAACAAAGGCCAAATTTTGAGGAATGACCTTCAAATGCACTATGAAATTTCCATAAGAACTACACGGCACCAACAAAACTCAACTTACAGTGGATTCTAAGCAAAATAAAAAAGTGTATTGTAAGGCCAAATTTCATAAGAAACTTCAAAAAAAGCTTTGATAAGAGAATATCAAGATTTCTCATAATACACAAATATGCATAAACTATCATTTCATTGCGTCACTCTTGAACCAAGTGACTATCAACACAAATTGATTTATTATTTAACATCCATCACTTAGCTTACCTTCCCATCATGTGAGATAATATTAAGTGTGGCAATGGGTTATTCAAATCATAAATATATCAAATGGTTGGAAAACCCTTATAATAACAAGTTCACAAAGAGACCTCATACAACCAGAAATAACCATATAACAACCTTTCAATTCATGAAAATAATAGACATTACATAGTACCATAAGATCAACATATCCATAAAGACATTTGAAACAATTCATTCACCATGAACATGCAATGAATTCAACAGCCTTCCACGAGTATTGGTGAACCATAAATCTACCAATAATATATCTGACTTGTATTACCCATAGTTGATTCATGCATATGTCATTATACTTTTATGAATAACTTGAAATGGTTGGCAATTGAAGAAGGAACTATTAATTTTCCAATGTTTTATGTTGTTATAATCACTTTAGCCCAATTCTTTTCTTCAATTAGCAATCTATTTCAAAATAATTTAATCTTCCAATGATCAATAACAATTGTAGATATAATAGTAATGCAATGTACAATAGAAGACAATCAAGAGAAAGAACAAGAGACATAAAATTTGGTCAAAGACCAAGGAAAAACCCCACAAGGGGGAAAACCCTTTCAAATTCTTCTTCTTATTAGATTTTCATAAAATGTTAAGTAAAGAGATTACAATGATCCAATTCACCATCCAAGAGTCAAAGGTCAACAACTTTGACTTTTCAACAAACCAATATCTGAAATCTAAGAGATGAGCCTAAAATTCAAATCTAGTCAAACTGTTAAATTTGCAATTTTGGTCAAAGTTAACAACAATCGAAGATGCCCTAACTAGTCCAAAAGTCAGTGGTCAAACTACTCTACGAGAGCTCGGTCAAAGGTCAAAATATTTGGCCTTCTAAGCAGGTCAAACCTCAGTCAAAACAACCCCAAACAACTCGGTCAAACTTGATCAATGGAGACATGAATTTTTGTGGTCAAAATTCATATTATAGAAGTCAAATTCAACTGTCAACATCATTCAAAAGTGCCCAAAAAATTTGGCTCCTCCACAGAAAAATTCAGCCTCAAGAAATCAAAATTTTGCAAGTCAAAGGAGGTCAAATTGTGAAGTCAAACTTGGTGAATAGCTAGACAAACTCAAATTTCGGCTCCTCCATAGAAAAATTTGGCCGTTAGAAATTAAAATTTCTCAAGTCAAGGGAGGAAAAAATGTGAAGTCAAACTTGGTCAACATCTAGACAATCTCCTCTAGTAGAAAAATCAACATAGAAAATCATAATTGTTTCTATCCCTTCACACATGTGAACTCGGTTATCTTGCTTCAGACCTATACAAACCAATCCAAGAAAGAGAGAGAAGAATATGTGTGATGTGATGCTCTAAATGAGGTTGACTTGACTTGTATTTATATGATTCTTTGGAGACCCAATTTGTCCTATACAATGACCTGTACTTTTGTGCACATGTGTTTTCACATTAAAAATATATTTTTCCTTGACCAATTTAAATTATTCCAAGGGAAAATAGGGTCTTCTTTGCATGAGTAGGGTTGTCCAAAGGAGGGAATTTATCCCTAAGTTGTCAAATTAACACTCCCTCTTAGCTAGGGAGAATTTTTTGACTACAACATATGTCCCATCTCAAATGTATTATCATCATCAAGTCAATCATCATTTCTACTCATCTCTTGTCATCCGTTGAACACTCAAATCTAAAAGAAGAAGAGATTGACATCACAGGGGAGCTTAAGCTACAACCCTCTATCAATAGGCGATATATGCTTATCGCAAGGGAAAGGATCACACTCTATCCTATCGACTTGTGACAATAGATGAGATCAACTTAAGAATCACATTCTATCCTATCATCCAGTGACAATAGGCGAGATCAACTTAAGGATCATGCTTTTTCCTATTATTCAATGATCTTCCATCTAGAACCTCAAGAGACAAGTGGTAGAACACTTGCATCCTAAAACTTGAGCGAGTTCAACTTCCCTAGACGGGTAAAGATCACATCCTATCTCAAGTCACCTCAATCCATTGGCAAGATGTGGAGGACCAATCCCAACAAGCCCAACTTGTGGGTAGGATGCCAACTAGGGTATACTTTGTCAAAGAGATAATAGGTGATATCAACTTACCATAGGGGTAAGGATCATGCCCTATCCTATTGTCTATATTTCTCTCAACCCCAAGAGCCCTAACTACTCCATTCCTCACCCTGGGAGCTCAACAGGGGGAAGAGCACAGTTAGTTTTCTTGATCACGCGAGATCCTTACCCAGGAGGGTCACATCCATCAGTCTAAGCTGCACTTTAAAGACCAATAACTTCCCTTTCAGCAAAGCCTTGGTGATTATATATGTTATCTTCTCATCAATTGAAATGTGATGGAGTCTTACTGCTCCTCTCTGCACCATATCTTGAATGTAGTGATACATGATCTCAATATGCTTGGACTTATCATGAAACACATGATTCTATGCTAATCAGATCCCACTCTTGTTATTTCAATATATCACATTCGTATCCAGAAAATTTTCAAACAACTCTCCAAAGAGATTCCTCAACCATACTACCTTTCAGCTAGCCATGTTAGCAACAATATGCTTCGACTCAATCATGCTCAAAGCTACACAATTGTTTTTCTTACTCATGCAAGATATCATGATAGAGCCCAAACTAAAGTAGCACCTTGATGTGCTCTCCATGTCAATAACATTTCCAACCCAGTCAACATCAGTGTATCCATGCAATCCCACAGCTCTAGTGAATCCCTTTGAGCATAGAAGAGATATATAGGAATCAACTAACACAGATTTAGTATACCATAGTAAACTCATTTGTATTAAATTCAGAGTGATCAATTATGTTATCTTATTTAGTTCAGATTAAATACACTATTTATCTTGTGATCATTTAAGCTCATGCATAAGTCCGAGGAGATCCTAGATACAATGGTAATCTAGACCTTCTAAGAAGCATGGAAAGACAAGGTCACTATTTGAGACATACAAAATGAGTAACCTTTAAAGCAAGTTACAATTTGAGAAGCCAAAGAAACTATCACTCAAGAAGGAATTGACACTAATATGATGAATACAAGAATCCATCCCAGAAAGATGACAATAAGACATGTTATGAGGTCTTAATTCAATCAACAAAATAAGTCATCTATGACAACATAAGAAGCAACCTATATGAAGTCCTATGGCAACTATTTTTCTTGAAAGCCTTCTCTAACGACTTCCAACAATTTGAGAACAATATCTAACACAAGTAAGTATTGTGATTTCTATGGTTTAGTCGTCTAACAATGTGTTTATAGTTTCCAAGGAGAGCATGAAGTCCTATAAAGCATTGATCTCTCAATTAAAGAAGTTCAAGGTATGTAAACTCGAGGTACGAATATTTGTAATCTTTCATTATATCTAATCTTAGATGGTCCATATAATTCTAGTCTATATAAAATAACATACAAGAACCTTAACCTTTATCTTCTAGGATTTATAAAGAAATCTAAGATGTCAAGTAAAATCTTAGTATTAATTGGAAGGAAACATAATTTTATTTTTATATAAAGTATTCCATCCCCCATTGTTAGAAAATATATATTGAGAGATAACATCATATTCTAGGTATCACATATTTTTCCTAGAAGTATTTGTTATAGGTACAAAATATCATGGCACTTTAAGGTATCCCTACAAGGTTTGTCAAAGAACAAAGGTATGTCTTAAACTACACAGCATTGATTTCTTTATAATAAATGTTTATTCATTTGAAAATCTATTACTTACCTCGTTATGTTTAGCTATATTGAATCATAATGATTCTTGCTTTGGGTGATTCATCTCTTGATAATTCTACCCTCCTCATATTTTGAATTGATTTTATAGAACCCTAGATTGGTTCTCTGGAAAGCCCTAACCTAAGGTATGCTAATGTTAATGTCTGAAACCCTAAAACTGCTTAGGGTTATTGAGAAATTCTATTTGAAGTTTCTATTGATGATGTCATGTTTGGTGTTTTAGTATGATCATGAAAACCCTAACTTGTTAGGGTTGACATAATGTTGTCTGAAATCCTGAACCTTTGAAGTTCTTGTAAAGTAGGGTTTGCTATGTTATGAATTGAAACCATAGATACTTAGGGTTTGGTTGGGTATATAAGAAAAACCCTTGTTATGTAGTTAGAGTCCTCGGAATGAAACCCTAGGCATGTGTCCATTTGATTGAAACCTAGCATTTTCTAGGTCAGTATATGTCTAACATATTAATATTTCCTGACATATGATGTGATTATTATATGCTGATGAATTCCTAGATATATGTGTTGACCTAAGTGTTAATGGTCATGAGTCCTAGGGTTCAGAAACAAGCCCTAGTCAATTTAAATGTTCTAGGATGATGTTGTTTGGTAAATCTAGGGTTTTGTAGCTAAACCATAGTAGTAGTTAAAATTCTCTAGTATGTGTGAAATGACAATATGGAATCTATGAATCTATATAGCGATTGTTGAGAATTTGTATATATAAATATAGGGTTTACATAAAACCCTAGTAGATTCTAGTCATGATGTTGATTAAGTTGCGATTAGTTTTGATTGTTAGTTCTCATGTATAAAATCTAGAGTTTACATGAAATCCTAGTAGGAAGTCTAACATATGAAATTTGAAAATTGTTAGAGGCATTGATTTGATTTGTTTCTAGGGTTTGTTATATGAAATAACTTGTCAGGTCATTGAAATAATGTTGAAACCATAGATATAATGAGCTTGATACCTTAATGAGTTGTCAATGTGATTTAGGGTTTGTAACAAAACCTGGGCAAGAAATAGAAGTATTGAATTATAGTCTCTTGCTAATCATGCTTGAGAATGTTTATGTTATTATCAGATTTTGATATGGCAAACTTCATGCTTCTATAGATTTGGTTGTACTTGCTATCTAAGTGGCACAAGTACACAATCTTCAAGATGGTGAAGATGTTCATTGATATGATAAGCATGATGTGAATAGTGATGTTAATGATAACTCTGATGATGAAAAGAAGAGGTTGATTTCTCTAATTTAAGAGGGAGCCTAGATAGAAGAAATACTCTTGAGTTAAGAGGGAGCCTGGATAAAGTAAATCTCCCTGGTTGATAGGGAGAGCATAATTTTGATAGGAGAATGAATTTTTGAAGGATATGTTGTTGCATGTGAAGTAGGAAAAGAAAGTGCATGATTAGTGAATCTTATGTCAAATATTTGGTTGATAGTCTGGATCACACAAACTTACCCTTTCACTTTCTTACTTCCTTCAGCCTAGGATATGGAGTAATGCCAAGCAATAATGCTTTCCTTTCAATAGACTGAACCTGATCAGTAAGGCCAGTGCAAGACTAGTGCAGGACCCCTGACTTGAATGAAAACCATTGGAACTAGAAACCGCTTGCGGGGTTCATGAACTAGCTTGCTGGCTTGCTTTCTTCAATACGCGTAGGGGGTGAAAACCAACATATTGTGTTGAGAAGCAACATCTGTTGTCTAAAAGACCATGAAATTTTGTGTTTTTATTGATTTGGGTTATGTTTGTATAGTTAAATCTCTTGAAGGTTTTGATAGCATGTAGGTTACCAATTAGTTTGTTAGGGAGAGATTTTTTGTCCTTCTTCTGCTGGATCAAGGGGTGATGAGGGTTTGTGAGTGAAGCATTTCCTAGGAGGAAATATGGCCGACATTTTGTGTTGATGTCTAGGTCCTGAAGTTGGAAAGGTGGTGTTGGTGATTGAGCTCTGAAACACACCTATATATCTGGGTTTGATGATACCTAAAGAGGTTGAAAGCGTGAGTCTGTATTAGTCCCACTCGGATAGATTGTCCTAGTTAGGAATCTAGTCCATGACATTGTGGTGCCTAAATTGTTGAGAGACCAATGGATAGATTACCCTAGTCGGGAATCTATTCCATGACATTTCGGTGCCTAAAATTCTTCATAGATGATGTGTTCTGAGATATTCCATGTACCTCTATGGTTATATGTAAAAATTAATACCTCCCTAGTTAAGAGGGAGTGTTGAATATGGTAACTAGGTTCAGTCTTCATAATTGTACTTGAAGTCAAAATGTAATATATTTGTCAATAGAAAGAAAAAAAGAATTTTATTATTAATTTAATTGACTTGTTAAAGCATGGGGTTTCATGCTTGGGTCAATTGTCTTAGGTCAAACCTCCATTGTAGGCTTTAGGTTGATTGTCAAAGTCAATTCTTTTTTGAATACTCCTCCATCAAGTCTTATTCTTGTCGACATCAAATAAATTATCTACAAGTCCACCTACAAGTTGGCCTACTAAACACATCTCTTCAAGAACTCATGTAGACTCATTACAAGAGGGAAACCACTAAAAATAGGAATGCAACCTTTGACCAAAGGAGAATAAATGAACTCATGAATCTTAGAGATAGTTGTGGATTTCAGAGAGATGTTTCGTTGTTATTTCAGAGGAGATATTTTAGAGAAAGGCATTTGAGGGATAAATATTTTGGTATCCTTATAGGAAGCCCAGATAGGGTGTAAATATGGTCTCTATACTTCCATAGTTCGATGTTATTATGCTCCTACAATTCGGTATTATGCTCACATAGTCTTAGTGCAATCAAAGTTTGGTGCTTCCATGTTTCCATGCTACCAATATACCACGGTCTTGGTGTAAACACTGTCTCATTGTAACCATAGTATGGAGGGTTCGGTGCTACCACATGATGGAGAGCTCAATTTCACTACAGTGTGAAGGATTCAGTGCCACCACAATGTGAAAGTGATGATGTGTTGTCAAACAAGGATGACTTGATGGAGGTAGTCTCGAGTCTGTTTTGTAAGGGTCTTGGTCGTCTCATCTTGAATATACTGAAGGAATAATTTTGACCGGGTTTTTCCCTAGAGTGGGGTATTTCCCTGACAGTGTGCCTACATCTTGTGTTCTCTTCTATTTTTCGCTTGACATTAGTCTTGATGATAAGAAAATATAATTAAAAGATCTAATAGTAATAATGAAAACATCACAAGTTAATGTCATAATAAGAGAAATCGTTTAATTGCCACTTTATGGATTTCTCAATAGAATTAATGCATCAAACCAATATTTTTGACCTCAAACTTGGAGACCATCACCCTCTTACACTCAAGAATCATATGATTACTACCTGTCAATAATATATCATCAACATATAAAACCAAAATCAAAGGCATACTTTGGACCACTTTGAAGTAGAGGTTCGGTTGACATTGCTTCTTGTGAATCCAAGCTTCACTAGGTAATTATCAATGTGGGCATACCAAGCTTTGGGGGCTTGCTTCAAGCCATATAGTGTGTTAGCGCTTGAGATTTCACCTTAGGCTGAGAAAGGTAAACCTTCAAGGCAACATCAAACCATTCAGCCCCGTAGCTAGCCCTACGGGGCAGGAGAAGGCTCTCTCCGGTCAATCTCAGTAAAATCTTCAATGGCGAGATGACCCACAAGGTAACACAGATATTAGGCTAGTAAACTGATAAAAGGGGTTTTTAATAAAATGACGGGGTTTTTCTGGGCTGCTTGGGCAAAATCATAGCTTGAACAGAGAAATATAATGAACAACACAGATTATCGACTGAGGCAAGGTAGGCAAGAAATTTAGCATCAAACTTAGATTTAAATGGGATGGCAAGACTGGTGAGGAGCTGACAAGGGCATAGGAGATGAATCCTTTTCAAACAGAGGAAAACATTAAACATGGACAAACTTATAGGCAGAGCATGGCAGGCATGAATTCTTACCTAAACACTTCATTTGCTCAGTTAGAAATGATCATGTAGTGAAATGAAACATAACAGATTACATATGAAACAAGAGAAAAACTTATGCTAAATTATCATACCACAAGAATCTCAGAAGTCAGAGCTGTGAAATTTTCATTAGAAATCTTGCCAATGACTGTACAATGAAGCTCTGCTACGCTACAGCAGCTCTCAGCCCTCAGAAAACTCTCCCTTGTTGTTTTCAATACCCACAATGGCGTTACTAAGTTCGTCGCATACCCTATATATTTTTGAACTGATGCTCCCCCACATACAACATGTGTTGCACTGCAGCCAATGAACCAATGATCCACACAGGTTGCACCTTCTCTCCTTGCGGCCTCAACTACCTTTTTATGCAATTCACTTGACACATCCATGTCAATGTTCAAGCAATGACCGGAGAGTATAGATCCTGCAGTTTTAGAGACTTCTTTACCAACAGATCGAGAGTGAGATTGCAAAGATATGCTTAGTGATTTGTTATCCTCACGACTGATAGGAGGCAAATAAGAGTATTTAGCATTGGTTATTGCAACAAGTTGAGAAAATTCTTCTAGAGGCAATCCAGGATGTACAACGCTATTCACACTATAAACTGATTCATCCAACCTTGCATTGAGTCTCACACAACTTACAAACCGAGCCAAAGTGACAACAAAAAGGCCCTGTCTCAACCCATGCTTCAAAGCAAGTTCAAATTTACGCCCAGCAAAGCTCTGAACCACATCAAACACATAATCTTGAATTTGTTCTTGAGGATTTTGCAGCTCATAAAATGCATCGTCAGCATTCTGTTTCACAACACGATACTGGATGGAGCAAAATAATTGCACAAAGACATTGTCCTGAAATTTATCTGAAACCATATGACGAAGTTGCTGCCATTTGAAGAGCTGAAGAACAAATTACATAATCTGAAAAGCAACATTTAATGATTTCTTCTTCAAAACCCTGTTTTGAAGAAGAATCAATCTCTGATATGAGACAGAGTCTAACATCGGCTCCACTTGGGATGGCAGCTGCCGCTCCGTGGAGGTGCCAAGAACTGCAGACCTTTGGGAGAGCAGACAGTGCCTCCTCCCATTGGGCAATGGAGTCATCATCTACACAACTCTTGACTTATTTTCAAACTGAAACTGGACTCAAACAATCTTCAAGCAAAGTAAAATCAGATGCTGCCCTTATGGCTAGCTTATTTATTTACAAAGCTACTCTAATCTACTGTACAAACACTAGATTAGGTAATCCTAAAATGCCAAATTAGCCATTTAAGTAAACCTGAAAATGAAGCCGCTTGAGAATGCTGCCACGAGGTCACAGATGTAGTAGCTGGCAGCCCTTCGTGCAAGTAATGAGCCTGGTTACGTACAAGACAACTTGATCTGTCAATCAGAGTGAAAAACATGTCCATATATGCCGCAATAGGATCACGGAAGCCAGACTCTGTTGGCTGCCCCAACTCTGCAAGACATACTTCCAGCTGCACATTGTCAATGTAAACCTCTATAGGCAAATCTATGATTTCTTGTTTCAATGGAGGAATGATTTCCAAAAACTTTTTAGGGTCTTGGAAATCATATGACTGAATCTGGTCATCTAACCATTGAATCTCATCGTCAATTCTTTCAACAATTAACTCGCAAAATTCAGTTTTGAGGACCTTTAAAGATTTCAACAAATGAAGCAAGGCACTGAAAACATCTTCATCAAATTCAGTATGTGCTAACTTATTTCTTATTTCTTCTAAAGCTTCACACACGACAAGGTCTGCCACATACCCTTCCATTGCATGAACGGATCAGCAAGCATTGGAATTGGAGTCGCCAGGTGAATGGTTCAGCCTGCATATGTATTTGAGTGCTGTCCACCATCAGCATCAGATCTGCACCTTGATTGCATGTACTGGGATGAAACAATCAACAAGTCGAATGTTCTCCCCAGTATGGTCGCCAATATGTTAGCGCTTGAGATTTCACCTAAGACTGAGAAAGGTAAACCTTCAAGGCAACATCAAACCATTCAGCCCCGTAGCTAGCCCTACGGGGCAGGAGAAGGCTCTCTCCAGTCAATCTCAGTAAAATCTTCAATGGCGAGATGACCCACAAGGTAACACAGATATTAGGCTAGTAAAACTGATAAAAGGGGTTTCAATAAAATGACGGGGGTTTTTCTGGGCTGCTTGGGCAAAATCACAAGCTTGAACAGAGAGAAATATAATAAATGAACAACACAGATTATCGACTGAGGCAAGGTAGGCAAGAAATTTAGCATCAAACTTAGATTTAAATGGGATGGCAAGACTGGTGAGGAGCTGACAAGGGCATAGGAGATGAATCCTTGTCAAACAGAGGAAAACATTAAACATGAACAAACTTATGGGCAGAGCATGGCAGGCATGAATTCTTACCTAAACACTTCATT
Source organism: Pinus taeda (assembly GCA_000404065.3). Taxonomy (NCBI): domain Eukaryota; kingdom Viridiplantae; phylum Streptophyta; class Pinopsida; order Pinales; family Pinaceae; genus Pinus; species Pinus taeda. Next base: position 93,266 of record APFE030505094.1, read on the forward strand.
TGCTCAGTTAGAAATGATCATGTAGTGAAATGAAACATAACAGATTACATATGAAACAAGAGAAAAACTTATGCTAAATTATCATACCACAGGGATCTCAAAAGTCAGAGCTGTGAAATTTTCATTAGAAATCTTGCCAATGACTGTACAATGAAGCTCTGCTACGCTACAGCAGCTCTCAGCCCTCAGAAAACTCTCCCTTGTTGTTTTCAATACCCACAATGGCGTTACTAAGTTCGTCGCATACCCTATCTATTTTTGAACTGATGCTCCCCCACATACAACATGTGTTGCACTGCAGCCAATGAACCAATGATCCACACAGGTTGCACCTTCTCTCCTTGCGGCCTCAACTACCTTTTTATGCAATTCACTTGACACATCCGTGTCAATGTTCAAGAAATGACCGGAGAGTATAGATCCTGCAGTTTTAGAGACTTCTTTACCAACAGATCGAGAGTGAGATTGCAAAGATATGCTTAGTGATTTGTTATCCTCACGACTGATAGGAGGTAAATAAGAGTATTCAGCATTGGTTATTGCAACAAGTTGAGAAAATTCTTCTAGAGGCAATCCAGGATGTACAATGCTATTCACACTATAAACTGATTCATCCAACCTTGCATTGAGTCTCACACAACTTACAAACCAAGCCAAAGTGACAAAAAAAAGGTCCTGTCTCAACCCATGCTTCAAAGCAAGTTCAAATTTACGCCCAGCAAAGCTCTGAACCACATCAAACACATAAGCTTGAATTTGTTCTTGAGGATTTTGCAGCTCATAAAATGCATCGTCAGCATTCTGTTTCACAACACAATACTGGATGGAGCAAAATAATTGCACAAAGACATTGTCCTGAAATTTATCTGAAACCATATGACGAAGTCGCTGCCATTTGAAGAGCTGAAGAACAAATTACATAATCTGAAAAGCAACATTTAATGATTTCTTCTTCAAAACCCTGTTTTGAAGAAGAATCAATCTCTGACATGAGACGGAGTCTAACATAGTGATTTCTCCAATTTGTAAGAATGAGTCTTCCTGTCATTCACTTCAAATCCTTGAGGCTACTCAACATATTCTTCTTCCTGTAGTATGCCATATAAGAAAGCAGTCTTCATATCCATCTAGTGAAGGGTCCACCCTAGACTAGAAATAAGGAAAACGATCAATCAAATAGTAGTGTATCGATCAACTAATGCAAGTATGTCATCGTAATATTCTACCTCTATTATGGAGACTCCTCTAGCTAGGAACCTCGATTTATATGTTTTAATTCTTTCATCAGATCCATGGTTGCTATTATATAGCCATTTTGAAGTCACGATAGATTTTCCTTTAGGTCTCAGAACAACATACCATACATCATTCTTCATAATGGACTTATATTCTTCGACCATTGAATCCTTCCAAACTTGCTCTTTCACAACTTATTCAAAAGTAGGAGGTTCAAACTGTATGATGGATCTCATAGCTACAACATATCTCTGGAACCGACATGGATTCATGCTTTCTCTAAAGGTCCCTTTGGTAAGAACATGTCTCTCAACATCCTGTAATGTATCACAAACAAAGTAGTCTCTTCCTGGCAAGGAGATCACATGGAGGAGGATCTAGGGGTTCCAGAGGCTCCATGGAATCATCATCAACATATTTCTTCAATTCGAGAACAAAAGGGCCATCTATTTAATCCATGTCATCATATTTCTTCTCAAGAGGAGGTGGAGGAAGGTCCCTTGTTTTTCCTAGGGCAACATATTCATTGAAAGTTACATCCTTTATAAACTTGATTTTCCTTTGACAAAAAATATATATTCTAAAGGCTTTAGAGTTTTCACAATATCCAACAAATGTACCTTTCTTTCTGGTGGATTCCATCTTGTTCCTCTTATCCTTCGACATACGAAAATATAAAGGGAAGCCAAATATCCTGAGATGTCCAAGATTGGGCTTCACACCTGTGAATACTTCTTCATAATTCGTGTTATCCATAGCTTGATGAGGAAGCTTATTTTGAACATACACTGTTGCATTTATAGCTTCTCCATAGAGGAACTTATGCAACTTTTGATCATGCAACATAGCTCGAGAAAATTCCATGGTTGACCTATTATTTCTTGCAGCGACTCCACTATGCTCGGGATTATAGGGTACAATAATTTCCTTATTGATTTTGGCCTTCTTGCAAAAGTTAGCAAACTCATTTGAGATATATTCTCCACCATTGTCAAACTTGAAGACCTTTATCTTCTTCCCAGTGATATTTTCTATCAACGCCTCGAAGTCCTTGAACATATCAAAAGCCTAATCCTTATGCTTCAAGTAGAATATCCATGTCTTCTTGGAGAAGTCATCAATGAGGATTATGTAGTAGAGATGGCCACCAAGAGAGTGCACTGGCATGGGTCCACATAGGTCAGAATCAATGATTTGAATAATATCATCGGTCTTGTTCTTATGGGAGGGGAATGGTCCCCTTGTCTTATTCCACTGGAACATCCCGAACATACACCATCACGACTAGATTGAATGTCATGCATCCCAAAAACCAACTTCTTTAATTTAGACAAGGCTTCAATTTTTATGGATAAATCCCTTTTGCAGACAAAAGCGATCTCCCTAGGTTTAGTGGCTTAACCTAGAAACAACAAAACAAGCTACATTATTTTTCCCTAGAGATATTTGAAGTTTAAGAAGAAGACCTACCTGGTGTCCAACACAAGCTTCCTTATTCTCTTCACCCGCCCACTCTAGCTCCAACTTTAACTCCAGAAATTAGAACCTGCAAATTAGCCAAGACAAGCAAATATATTGAGATATACAACATGATATATTCAAATAACTCTAAATAAGAGATCAAGAAATCTTATTCTACAAGTGTAATCAAATACACGATGTATGGGAAAAACAATGCACTTTTTATTAATGATAACATAGAAAGATTACAACCCTTGTTGAGGCCTTTATGTTGTTGATCTCTCCCAACCTTCTCATCCTTTCTTTGCCAAAATGATAAATCCCATAACATCACCAATGTATAAGGATGGATTATGGAACTCCTAACTCAAATTGACAACATAAGGGCAGAATTAAAGTCTCCAAAATCCAACCCAGACTCTATAGAAGGGGTTTATTTTATAGGGAAAATGAGTAAGTTTCAGATCCACCATAATAGGGCTAGATCCATTTTGAAAGGAGGTGAATACCATGAGATAAGAGATAAAGCCTCATAAGTAGGAATTCAAGATCATATTCTACAGAAAAAGGATGAATCATCTCCCAAAGCTTCTAGAGGGGGAAGCTTAGATTTATTTTTTTTTCTCCTCATTTCTTGGTGTCATCACACTTTTAGTAAAGGAAAACTGCAATGACCAGTGCAAGTTGCATGCGTGAAACCTGTTCCATCACAAGTTTTTCTAAGGCTAATCGTGAGGGAGTCTGAACCAATGTAATCAATGATTCTTATAACTTTTGGGAATAATTTTTCTTTTGGACTTGCAGGGGATTGATGCAAAATGTAATGAATGGAAAGAGATCTAGGTTTTCTAAGACTAAGTGTGAGGGAGTCTCAAATTAGGGTTTTGAACCAATGTAATCCATGATTCTTATAACTTTTGGGAATAGTTTTGCTTTTGGACATGCAGGGGATTGATGAAAATTGTAATGGATGGGGAGAGAAAATGGATGAATCATCTCCCAAATCTTCTAGAGGGGGCAACTTAGAAATTCTTTTTTATTTTTCCTCATTTCCAAGTGTCATCACACTTTTAGTAAAAGAAACCTGCAATGAATAGTGCAAGTTGCATGTGTGCAACCTGTGCTATCACAAGTTTTGCTAATGCTAAGTATGAGGGAGTCTCAAATTATGGTTTTGAACCAATGTAATTGAGGATTCTTAGAATTTTTGGGAATCATTTTTATTTTGGCTTTGCAAGGGATTGATGTAAAGTGTAATGGATGGTGTGAGATCTAGGTTTGGGTCCTTTTTCTTGAGTGCGACAAAATGGCTTGTAACACTTCATAATGTAGATGTGACAATCTTTAGTGCCATATCTCACTTTGATGATTGATAACATGGATCATTGCTAGCAGAGGGATTCCATTGACTCTATATAGTCCTTCAATTCTAGATCCTAAGGTAAAAGCATCCCTCATGCAAGATTCCATAGTCCAAGTGAGGACTTTTCTCTTATGAAGGCTACTCTCATCCCTTTGTATTCTAAGGTAGATATAGATACCAAGCTCTTATTTAGTACTGTAACATACATAACATCATGAAGAACAAATTCACTAGAGTCCAAATGAAATTTGGCAGAACCAAAACCCTTCACAGGATGAGTAGAGTAGTCTCTAGGGATTATTTTAAAATTTGTCTCTCTCTTAACCAGGTTTGAGAGGACTTACATTAGAGAAATTTTGAGGTATAAAATGGGCCTCCTAAGGAATATTTTAAAATAATAGTGGAAATAGTAAAATAATATTAGACTACATCATCAAATTTTAGAGGGAAAAAAGAAATAACTACTTTTTCAACTCGTTTTTTAAACTTATCTTCCTATGATTTTACTCAAATTTTAAGTGGGAGTACTCATTGGATGTAGAATTTAATTAATATTCCAAGGAGTGTCCATGTTGCATACTTTCTATAGAGCTTGTTACATGAAAAATGAGAAATACATGAAAAAATGTGATTGCAATCACATTTTTCATGTATTTCTCATTTTTCGTGTACCAGGGTCCATCAATAGTATGCAACATGGGTACTCCTTACATGAAGAATTAAATTTTGCATCCAAAAAGTTCTCCAACTAAAAATTTGAGTAAACTTGTAGGGAGATAAGTAAAAACTATGAGTTAAAAAATAGTTTTTTAATTTCTTAATCTTTTTAATTTTTTTACTCCAAAATGGTGAATCATCCCCCATGGTTGACATCATCATGTTGAATCTGGTTGGTTCTTATAAAGTTGATTTTGGTTGTACATTTTTGTTTTGAGACCCATTTTAGACCTCAAAATTTCTCTAATTCCGGTATCCAGAGAAATTTATAGAAGGCCCACTACTTACTAACCAACTATCATACAAATCCGAAGGGGAAGAACTAGAAAGATCATAAATACGATAATGTTAATATTGGCTAGAAAATACATTATTTCATACCTGGATTTCCTTGATCTCTTTTGAGGATGATAGTCTTCTTCACATTCATCTAGAGCATCTCTTCTTCTTCTATCATCCCTTCTTCTTCTATCATCTCCTCTTCTTTGATCATCTCCTCTTTTTCTATTATTGAACTTGTTGTGTTGAAGCCTAAATTGTTGTCATAGTTGGATCTTGAATCATTTATTTTTTCCAGGCATTCTTGAGCATAATGACCATGCTTGTGGAAATTAAAGAATTCAATTTTACTTCCTCTTCTCTTGAAGTCCTTTGATTCAGGGGGGACCTTCTTGAGCCAAATGGTCTTCCTCTTCCTTTTCTCTTTTTTCCTTGAGCAACAAATGTAGAGGGCTCTCCTTCTTCATGCTTTGGAATCCTCCCTCTAGCAATCATCCTAGTCTCTTCTTGAGTGCATTTACCAATGACCTCATCAAATGTTGAGAGTACATTATTATTGCTTATAGTAGTAATCAAGGTTTCCTAAATAGGAGGGACACCTTGAAGAGTCACCATCACTAGCTCTCTCTCAGATATAGGATTTCCTACACTTTTGAAATTTATCCCTTAGGTAGGATACCCTCATGACATAGGATTGCACAGATTCCCCCATGTTCATGTTCATCTCTTTGAGTTGTTTTTTTTAAGGAAAGGATGTTATTCAAGTTGTTGACCTCATATATCCTAACCAACTTGTCATAAATATCCTTAGACTTATTCAAACTTCCAACATAAACAAGTAAATGATATTGCAAACCATTAATGAGAATTTTCTTTGCTTTGAGCTAACATTTCTTGTACTTGGATTTGGCAACAGCATGAGAATTTTTTGGAGGTACAACTTTTCCTTCCACATATTCCAAGATTTTAATTTCATCCAATATCACTTCCAACCTGATCTGCCAAGAAAAAAAGTTTGATGAGTCTCCTAGCTTCTCAGAATTATTGAAGTAAGATGTAATCATCTTGATTAAATCAAACAGGATCCTTTAGCTTCTTCCAAAGATGATTTCTCTTGTCTCTTGATTCCTTGGGATTGTCTTCACCTTAGCTTTGATACCATGTTAATTTTTCACTATTCTATGTTGCTACAATCACTTTAGCCCAATTATTTTATTCAATTGGAAATCTCTTTCAAAACAATTTAATCTTCCAATGATCAATAGAAATTGGGGATAGAACACTAAATGAAATGTACTACATTAGAAGACAATCAAGAGCAATAACAAGAGACACCAAATTTGGTCAAAAACTAGGGGAAACCCTTTCAAATTATTCTTCTTATTAGGTTGTCATAAAATGTTTAACAAAGAGATTAAAATGATCCAATTAACCATCCAAGAGTCAAAGGTCAACAACTTTGACTTTCCAATAAACCAATATCCAAAATCCAAGAGATGAGCAAAAAATTCAAATATGCTCAAACTATTCAATCTAAAATTTTGGTCGAAGTCAACTGCAATCAAAGATGCCCTAGCTAGTCTAAAAATAAATGGTCAAACGCATTTAAAAGAGCTCAGTCAAAGGTCAAAAGATTCATCCTTCCAAGTAGGTCAAAGCCCAATCAAAACAGTCCCAAACAGCTTGGTCAAACCTAGTCAACAAAGAGATAATTTTTTGCAATCGAAATTCATATTGCAAAGGTCAAAGTAAATGGTCAACAACAATCAAAAGTGCCCAAAATATTTTGGCTACACAGAAAAATCTGGCCTCAAGAAATCGAAATTTTGTAAGTCAAAGGAGGTCGAAATGTGAAGTCAAACTTGGTCAACAGCTAGACAAACTCAAATTTTGGCTCCTCCATGGAAAAATTCAGCCTTAAGGAATCAAAATCTTCAAGTCAAATGAGGTAAAAATGTGAAGCTAAACTTGGTCAATGGATAGACACACTTTTCCAGTAGAAAAGTCAACATGAAAAATCAGAATTGCTTCTATCCTTTCACACATGTGAACTCGGTTGCCCTGCTTCAGGCCTGTACAAACTAATCCAAGAAAGAGAGAGAAGAAGAAGATGTGTGATGTAATTATCAAAATGAAGTTGACTTGTATTTATATGCTTCTTTGGAGACCCAGTTTGTCCTTTAGGTCGACATGTACTTTTGTGTAGATGTGGGTTTTCACATTAAAACCATATTTTTCCTTGACCAATTTAAATTTTTCCAAGGGAAACGAGGGTCTTCTCTAGATGAGGAGGGTTGTCTAAAGGGGGGAATTTATCCCTGAGCTACCAAATTAACAAGGACTTCAACTGTCCACCCACCCATAGACCAACTACAGCACAATTTTTCTTGTGGTTAACTACTCCTAAGCCAAATCCAAATTTTGAGGGGATGCTTGCTCAAGGAATTCACCTAAAGCTAAATTGGGGTATTTCTTAGTTCCAAGTGTGTAAATCTATTATGTAGGTGATTTATGAGCTATATTTTCAAGGCAAGCACTGCAAGAATCTGTAGCCCATAGTCCAAGTGGTTTATTAGCTTGCTTAGAAAGTACTTAATGGTTTATCAACTTCTTTAGAAATCACTTAGTGGTTTATTAGCTCTTTTCAACAAAAATCACATTGGTTTAACTACCCTTCCTAGTGGTTTATCATTCTTACAACAAGCACCAAAAATGTTTATTAGCTTATTTGGAAATGACTTGTATTTCAATCCTCCATTGAACCTCCCATTCACCATTTAGGCTTGAACACCACAATCCAACAACCTCATTACATCAATTTAGGGGAAATTGTAGCAAGAAAAGGCTTCATTTGACTAGTGACTTAGTCAAATGGAGAAATTTTGATTTTCCACATCAATAGGATGACTTGGAATGAAGTTAGCTAGAGCGACATGGCCCTATCTACTAGTTAAGTCAGTAAATTCAAGTTTGTAGGCTAGAAGTAGAGTTGTGCATGAGTTGATTGCTAAGATCTAGCAATCTGGTTGAGTTATTGGTAGTTGTCCTCAATTAACTGAGATATAGTCATTAATTAAGTCAGTTAAAGATTAGTTGAGTAGTATAATTGTTGCTAACTCAATGATCTCTCAATTAACTAGTCATTCAACTAAAAATAGACCCAATTATACATGGAATTTGAATTTCCTAGTTGAGTGGATGGAAAAGGAAAATTTGTATTTATAATTGTATAATGTTGAGTGTACAATGATTTTTCACTAATAAAGTGATCAAGTCCCCTTGGATTTGCACAAGGAAATAGGGAATTTCCCTATTTTTTAGGAGCTTAATTCCTCTAGGATTGCACAAGAAAATAGGAGGTTTGCAGAGGCTTGAATTGCTAAGTTTTGGCTAGAGCAGGTCAGGAAGTGAGAAAGAAATTGTAATTGTTTCACTTTCTCATATGATTAATGGAAAATAGTGGAGGGGCTTTTTCCAGTTGGGCTCCCCTATAAAATCATTGTGTTCCTTGTGTTTTCATGGTTGCATGTTATTGCATATGTTTCTATCGAGTGTTTTCCTTTCCACGGAATAGTAGAAGAAATTTGTATCTCTTGATTTCAGTTTGATTTCATTAGAAGTAGAAAATTTCTTACAATTTCTACATGGTACCAGAGATTGAAAACACAATAGAAACAAGTCAATAAATCTTCTCCCTCAGAAATTCTAATTTGCAGATTCAATAGTTTTCTTCCATGCGGAAAAATGTCTTTCAACGGATTGAGATTGGATTATGCCCTGGAGGGAAACTCGAATTTCATAGCTTTGAAGGACATGATAGAAGTTGTACTCAGTGATAATGGAGTGTTGGAATACACCAAAATTGACATTCCAAAACCAACATCATTGTATGCACAACAATTGGCCCAGTGGAAGAAAGATATCGCAAAACCCAGGAGGACCATCTTGGAGGGTGTGAGAGGCCACATAGTCTCGAATTTACATGGCAAGGAAACTCCATTTTCTATTTGGAAGACCCTCACTGAATTATTTGAAGATGGCAGTGATGTTAGGAAATTGACATTTAGGGATAAGCTCAGAAACATCTGAATGCATAAAAATGAAATTATTCCACACTACCTCTCTGGATTTACTCAAGTTTGATATGAGTTTCGAAGAGTTGGAGAAAATGTACCATATTTTGATCTACTGATCCTAGCTCTCCCAGGCCTTCCAAATCACGGCACAAATACCAGGACTCTGTAAATGGAAGAGACAAATTACCAAATTGGGAGAGACTTTTGTCTGATTTGGTGCAAGAAGAAATTCAAAGCAACACTAGAGATGGAGTAACATCCAAAGCTGAGGAGGAAGAAAAATTTTCCTTGGTAGGCAAGTGAAAGAAGGCCCAAGGAAAGCCTGGTCCAGCCAGAACAATGGCAAGAAGAAGGACCTCATCAAGATAAAAAATTTCACTGCCATGAATATGGACACTATGTAACCAAGTGTCTACACAATAAATCCAACAAGAAGGCTTCAGGAGGAGGAGGTGAATACCTCACCTCTCAATTCAAGTTAGATTCAATGCTCTTTGCTTGCATGACAAGCATAGTAAGAGGGAGTGAGTGGTACCTATATTTTGGTGCCTCATATCATATGACAAGAAACAAGGAATTCTTCAGTAGCCAAGAGGATAAGGATCCTAAATTCCACATAGAATTTGGAGATGATGGGAGGTATAGTACCAAATAAATTGCTACTATGACCTTTAAGAGGGAGTTAGGCTCCCATCTTCACCTGAAAAATGTAATCTATGTGCCTGGGCTGAAGAAAAGATTTAATTTTGTAGTTGTATTGGAGGAAAAAGGTTATGATGTGGTATTCAGTAAGGGAAAATATTTCTTGAAGGATGTTGCTACTAGACAAGTGAAATAGATTGGATTTAGAGTGAAAAATATCTACAACCTAGAGGTAGATTTCACCATGTATGCAGTTACCTCTAGGTGTGAGGTGGGGTGATGTAGAGCCTTAGTCCTAGAGTTGCAAATATTTGGGCAAGGTCCATAGGAAAAAAATAGCAGTTGCAATATATTCTTCTCATGGATCTTTACCCTTGCTACAGGGGCCCACAATATTCAGTAGCAAAAGGCTTAGTGTCAATTGATGCAGTTAGATATTGAGCGATAGTTACAAACTAGTTTCAATGAGATGATGAGGAGAACCGAGCAATATTAATAGTAGTGCAAGAGGAACAATGCAGAATCAACAATAATGAAGTATTCCCAGTAGACAGTGCAAAGACTATTAATAGTCAGAGAATTAGTAGACAATTGCAACTTAGAGACATAGTTGATTCAGTATTTGGGATACTTATTAGTTGCAGTTTTTATAGTATCAACAACAATAGTGAGAGGGAGTCTTGTTACAATACATTCCTACAATAGAAGCATTGGGATTGTGCACAACATTTTTCTTTCTAAGAGGGAATGTTGAAATTGTAGCAAGAAAAGGCTCATTTGACTAGTACCTTAGACAAATGGATAAAAATCAATTTTCCACATCAACAAGATGACTTGGAGTGCAGTTAGATAGAGTGACATGGCTTTATCTACTAGTTAAGTTAGTAAATTTATGTTTGTAGGATCGAAGTAGAGTTGTGCATGAGTTGATTGTTAAGATCTAGGAATATAGTTGAGTTATTGTTAGTTGAACTTAGTTAACTAAGCTCTAGTAACTAATTGAGTCAGTTGAAGGTCAATTGAGTAGTAAAACTATTGTTAACTCATTGATATCTCAATTAACTAGTCAATCAGCTAAAAATAGACCTAGTCATGCATGGAATTCGAATTGCCTAGTTGAGTGGATGGAAAAGTCACATTTGTATTTATAATTGTATATTGTTGAGTGTACAATGCTTTTTCAATAAGCACGTGATTGATTCCCCTTGGATTTGCGCAAGGAAATGGGGAATTCCCCTATTTTTTAGGAGTTTGATTCCTTCAATATTGCGCAATGAAATAGGAGGTTAGTAAAGGCTTCAATATGCTAAGTGTTGGCCAGAGTAGTTCAGGAAGCAGAAGAAGAATTTTACAATGTAAGGTGTGCTTTAGAGCTGAAGCAAGACATTGTGATTGTTTCTACTTCTAATCTGATTAATGAAAAATAACGGAGGGGTTTTTCCTAGTTGGGTTCCACTATAAAATCATTGTGTTCCTTTTTTTTTATGGTTGCCTCTAATTGCATGTGTTTCTATTATGTGTTTTCCTTTCCGCAGAATAATAGAAGAAATTTGTGTCTCTTGATTTTAGTTCAATTTCATTAGCAGTAACAAATTTCTTGCAATTTCTATAGAACATGCCTCCAAATTTCAGAGTATAGATCTCAACTGCACTCTAGCATAGCTCATGCATTCCTTCTCAACATTACCAAAATTATTTCTCTCTTGATCTCGCTTTTTTCACTCATTTTTCCTTATTTCTTCTTGTTTTTCCTTGAGTTTCTTCTTATCTCGAGGCATTGCTAACTTCACCTTTCCTCACTTTGTGGGACAAAATGTAAACACTTTCTTCATCCAATCACGTCTTTCCATGTGTGAGGTGTAGCTTCGTCTACTGTGCCACCAAACACCACTCTTCCACTTCTCTGCTCTCACTTAGACTTTGTTCTATGTGTCCCTCCCTTCAGCCCGTCATTTCATATTTTTATTAATTTCAAGAAAACAATCAACACTTAATCATTTACAAGAATTGTCTTAGTCGGTTGTGGTTTCCACACTAGCATTATACAGTCACAATTTTAACTTTGCAAAATAAGGGGTAACCTAAGGGATATTACAAACTCCACCCCTTAAAGGTGTTAATTTTCTTAGGGCTATATTGTTCTTTAATTTAGATAATTGCATTTCATTATTTACATATTTAATTCACCCCACAAAAGCATAACATTATTCAACAAAATATGCAATTATATAGAAAGAACAATATCATCATCAATGTAACGGAACATAAAGGAACAATAGAAGAAAGTAATTCATGCATAGAGACATTAGGATTGGTTGGATACTACGGGAAAAACCCACAAGGGGGAAAACCCTTTCAAATTCCTCTTCTTACTAGATTTTCATTGAACGTTTCAGTAAAGAGAGAGTACAATAAGCAAATTTGTTATCCCCAAGACTATCTAAAAAAATCAACTAAACAATACCCAAAATATGAGTCCAGCAACAATATTGATCATAAATAGTATTCCATTTTGTGGTCAACTGCGGTCAACTATAAAAATATAACCCTAGTTTCCAGTCGCACAAAGAGAGTGTACATCAGTGCAGTTGAAACCCTCCAACCACATGAATAAGCCTACATGCATGTGGCTGCAACAGAAAATTCCCTGTAGAAACCTTGCGGTTGCAAATCAAAACCCTAAATCACATGTGTGAGATTTAGACCTTGCAATTTCAGACCTATACGAACCAATCTTCGTGAACCACTTCAGACTTGTGCAAGCCAAATCAAAGAGGAGAGAAGAATAATATGCTTAATGATGATCTCCAAATGAGGGTCACTTGACTTGTATTTATAGGCTTCTAAGGATGTCCATATTCTTCTTAGGGTCGACCTATCCTTTTGTGCACATGTGGGTTTCCAAATTAAAATTATACTTTCCTTGACAAAATTAAATTCTTCCAAGGGATAGGAAGGGTCTTTCTTGATGAGGAAGACTATCCAAAGGAGGGAATTTGTCCTCGAGCTAGCAAAATTAACACTCGCTCTCATCTAGGGAGAAACTACCAACTGTAACATATGTCCTATTAGAAATATCTCGTCATCAAATGTTGTCACTTCATATCTCGGCTTATCTTTGTTCATCTCTACTCATTTCTTATTATTTTATCATTTCTTCTTATGTTCCTCTACTCATTATCTCTAGTCATATGGTGAACACTCTCAAATCTAAAAGAAGAATAATTTGACATTGGAGGGGAGTCCAAGCTACTACCTCTATTCATTGGTGAGCCATTGCTACGACCCAGAAACTCTGCCAACAAGGAGCTCAATGCTACTACTTGGAAAACATCAGAGAACTTAACATCGCAAAGCCCTACTCAACCTAAAACCACATCGGGGAACCCATCTAAACCTAGAATCCAATGACAATGAGGAAGGTCCTATGGGACACTCTCACCTCATTTCTATGGCAGCAGGGAAGGTTTTATGGGACACTCTCACCCCAAGTCGTCTCGTATAGGGGAGAATCTAGATACCACCCTATATCGAGCAATATGCAAGATACCACTTACCAATAAAGGATCAAAACCATCTTATTCCCTGCTAATTTTTCCAGCAATAACACTGAGATTCATGTGGTAGAACACATGCATATCTAGCTTGAGCGAGATGCCACTTACCATAAGTGGTAAGGATCACACCTAACTCAAGCATCTAGCATCCATTGGCCCCATATGGGTGGGAAATACAAATGCCAACTAGCGTATAGTCTGCATAGACCAAGATAGGGGAGCAAAATTTTCCACCCCATGGGTGACAGATAGGGGTGATACCCTATTGTCCAAAGATCCCTCAACCCAAAGAACCCTAAATCTCAATTCCTCACCTTGGGAGCTCAAATGGGGGGGAGAGTTGGCTCAATGTACTCAATCAATAATGATCTCTATATATGAGAAACGTATCAACATGCTCATATTTGATACTTTCTTAAACAACTCACTGAAGAGTTAAATCTTACTGCATCATACATTACCAAGAGAAACAATCCTATGTTTTCCATGTTCATGCAATTCATCAAATAAAATATTATGTTAGAGCAAAAATATATCACAAAAAGAATACCTTATTCTTCCTTTCTCTCTCTCTCAAGGAGGTAGCAGCCACGAGATTAAGCTTGTCTTGTATAGCAAAGTTGTCTTAATGCATGAAGATATCTCAGAATTAGTAATATACAAGATTTTTTTCCAATTGGATCCTACTCTTTATTGTCACAATGTATCACCGTCATATCCATAACCTTATCATACAAATATCCAAAGAGCTTCCTCAACCAAACTTCCTCATAGCTAGCCATGCTAACAAAAATGTACTCAACCTTGGTTGTTCTTAAATCTACATACTTCTATTTCCTGCCCATCAAAATGTCATGGAAGATCCGAAGCTAAAGTAACAACCAAATGTTCTCTTTCTGTCAATAATAATTTCCAACCTATTCATCATATGTGTATCCATACATTCATACATCTCTATAATGTGAATATCTCAAAAATGTGCTTGGCAACAACCCAATGTGTATGAAGTGGCTCAATCATGAATTGACTCAGGTTGTTCTCTGCAAAACATATATCTAGATGGGTGTTACAAGGAACATCAATGCCTCAATCAATTGTCTGTTTCCAAGTCAGGTTCAACAATATCTCTGTATAACTTCTTGAAATTTAATTCCATCGGTTGTCTAAGGATGTATTCCCACTTTCCAAAATCTCTCCAATAGCTTCACGATATATTTTTCTTTTCCAAACTTCTAATCACAAAAAGTAATTCCAATATTTTGCATTTCTAACATCAGAGGCCAACTCCCTCTTACTTTGATCATATGAGGCTTGTTACCTGTCAGGAATAGATCATCAACATATAAAACAAAAATAAAAAATGCATACCTTGGATCACTTTTGAAGTAGAGGTTTGAATTCATCTTCCAAGATTTACCAAGAAACTATCAATGTGGACATACTAAGCTCAGAGCTTTCTTCAAACCATATAATTTTTTCTGTAAACATAAAACTTGACCAAACCAATATGCTCATCCTGAAACAAATTACGACTATGCAATAAAATCAACTAAGTTTATTTATTAATCTTTAAATGTCAAACCAAAACTAATATCAAAGCCATAAAAGTTTCTACCAATATCACTGAAAAACTCTTCAGACCAAGTGCTAGGAAGAGCTCTTGCCCAAATACTAGGTTACAACCTTATCTATTTGTCATGTTAGCAATTGTCATCAAGCAATATCAAACTTCATCAATCCATCTACATAATCATGATATGAATTATATACATCAAAGATAAGTCATATAAGTTTCATCCATTCATTGTGAGATTTCTGCAGTAAAAATCACTGCATACTGAATCAAAATTGTTTATACTTCAATCGACGTGCCAATTCCAATGATGCCAATACATAATCAATACTGAATATTGAGTTTAATCATTGAGAATCACTATGCATATATTGACATGCCTCATCCAGGAAAATCACCATTGTCAAGTACCAAATTTATTCAAAACCCTAACTTGTTATCACTGCAAATTCATTTAATCCATAAGCTAAAACATATCTATGAATTTTCAAGCTTCATGTAAAAATTATAAGACATCATCAATTATCCAAGCCAATATTTCTCATCTATACTAAGTCAAGTCAATAAGCCAAATCTTGTCAAACCCTTGCAACTATTATCAAATATTCATATACTAGCTCCAATGATCAAAGCAAGACAAATAACATATTGATATGCATATTCCAGTCCCTTGCATACACAAGTTTAGTCAAGACATTTGGCATTCTTTATAATGAGTCAAACATTATGCAAACCTTAAAACTTCCCTTCACATAGAACTCTTCAACATTTGTTCCATGTCTGTAGGTTTGTCATACTCCTGGTGCGCTCCTACTTTTTGTGCATAAGGTTTTAACTTTTGTATCCTACAAGCTCAATTACACCCACATGCCTTCTTCTGTGTGGTTGGGAGGCTTATAAATGCACCCTTAAGTGTTTCTCCCAGAGGTTGGGACTTGGACTAAGAGAAACCTTCCCTGTTCAAATAATAACTTGTCAAAACTTATTTAACAACATCAGATGGTTATTCAGGTCTAGAATGCTTCCTTCAATATTCAAGTGTGTTCTATTCATTTCTGGGAAATAATAATAGGTGTTTGGATCTTATGGATAGTTTCCCCCTCCGAATGGGAAGCCACTTCAATAAACATTAATTAAGACATCAACCATTCTATCATACTATTTTCATACATCAACATAATTGTTATATCAAATCAAACTATGTGCATCATAGTCATAACATATTAACATGACATCAAACTTTTATCAAGGGTTAGTGTCATATAATTAGGGCAGCTGGAAAGTGTATCATCATACTTCAAGGATCATAATCACTTCTTTATCACATCAAGGCATCCATTTATATTTTCTAAGCTTATAAAAAACTAAACAAGGTCAATAAAATGATCCTGAGTATCCATCTTATTTTTATAATTTCATCATCAAGGTTAACATGCTTATCACATGCATTAACAATAGAATCAATTCACAATATATCAAAATCAATGTATCTAGTCTTCTTCAGGAAATCCATCATGTCTAAAATGTAAAATACTTGCGAAATATCAAGACCTCCAATATATCACATGTGTTAGAAATCAAACTTACTTTCATATGTATGCAAGAAGTTGATATTCTTGTCATACCTTGGGGCTTATGTTTCCATCCTGTTAGTGCCTAAATCTACCTCAAGCTTAGAAATGCAGGATCAAGGACCAACATCAAACCATGCTTAACCTGGTAGCTAGCCCTACCAGGTCGGGAGAGGGCTCCCTCCGAGTCAATCTCAACAAATTATGATTGATGAAGGCTTGAGATGACTAATATAAATACTAATCTTAGGCTTGGTATATGTGTGAAGATTTTGATTGAATAAAATGATGTTTTTGTTGGCTCTAATGGAAAGGTAGATCTTGGGTGCAGGGAATGAGGCTCAGTCTTGCAGAGATCTCAATGGGGCAAGGTAGGAAACTAGTTTTGGCACTTCAAATCGAATGAAATGGAGGGACTAGACAGGTGAGAGTTGAAGAGGGAAGGAAAAGCCGTGGATCCTCTTTAAACAACTGAAAACATCAAGAAACTAAAGCAAACCTCAAGTAGAGCACTGGAATTTCAATGGATTCTACTTTCACTCTTGTTTGATTTAGTTAGGAAGAAAACAAGATAGATAATGTCATAAATAACACATAAGTAAATTCACAATTACAGAAGAAAGAAAAATACCAAAAAAAAATGCCACAGGGATCCCAAAGAGTGCTGCAAACCCTGGTCTCAATTCCTTAGCCAAAATACTGATATGAGTGTACAATGAAGCTCCTTGCTTTCTCAAAAGTCCAACCATGATAATGATTGAAATATCACAAGATATAAGCAAAGCATAACTCATCCTAGACTCTAGGGGTTGAGATCACAATTTTAGGAGCTGTTTCAACTAATTCTAAACTGAGAACTAGAAATCAGGCAGTGGAACAACTTGCCTCTAGAAACTGGGGAACTGATTCATTCAGTTTCAAGCAACTTTTTAATAGATGAATCTACCTCCATAAGTGAAAATTAGACATAATTACATCAAGATCCATAATTTTACATTAAATTACATCAAAATTTTGACATTGAGAAATAAAAAAAGTCAAATTGTCAAAACTAGGCGAAAAACAGAGCATTCTTGGTCAAACTGGGCCAAATTTCCTCTATGCGCCACCCCTGATTTCTCTATGCGTAGTGCCTGTTTGGAGCCACTTTTGGAGGCATTCGCTGTGTCCACATTTGGCATAGAATAGCTTGTTGGAAAACTTATTGAGTCTACTTTCCAACTCAAGTGGAATTTTTCAATTTGGATTTCATTTGTCCTATCAAAAATAAAATCTCCCAAGACTGGTCAAAATGTGCAAAATGAGGCTACCTAAAGGAAAAGTTCTGTTGCAGTCAATTTTTGAAAGTCTTTCTCAACTCCAAATTTAGCTCATGATAGCTCATTGGAAATATCTTTGTGTCTAATTATCATGTGACTCATCAATAAAGTCATTAGGCCAACCAATCTAGGAGAAAGCTTGATTTTCCCAAGGTCACTTCAGAGGTGCATCAATTCTCTTGAGGGAACTGTATTTCTGAAATTTCTCTAAAACCATGACACCTGTGTAAAACGTGAAGGAGGTTTTTCTTTATTGGCCTAGTTTGGACAAAAACCTCTCTTAGTTTTCCCAAATTCATCTTTTCTTGCTCAAAAACATCTTTTTAGTAAAACCTACCCCGATGTGTGGAACAGGGGATTTGTCAAAATGAAGTGAAATGAAGGGGATAATGAGCTTCTAAATCCTTGAGAAAATTTTGGGAAGTAGGTATGGATGCTAAGAAGCAGGGGAAAGTGGAATTTCAAAGATTGAGTGAGGGGAAGAGGTCCAAAAGGGAAAAACATAGGCCTAGTCTAGAAAATTGTCAAGTTGTAGCAAGAAACTAGGGTTTGTGCAAAAATGAGGAATTTGAGGGATCTCAGTGATGATAAGTGTTTAATAAGGTACATTAAGGATAGGGGAAGGTGTATGAGCATCAAGATACAAGTTTTGCTGATGATTTGACCATCCAAGAGAAATTACCTTCAAAACCCTAGGAGAGGGAAATGAGCCTTACCTAGGCACAACTGAAGCATGAACAAGGTATAAAATGACCCAGTGGAACTTGACATGATGATGACAACCCTCTAAATGATGGCACACTCAGCTGAATGGTGACATGGACCGAACCATTTGGACAACTTTGAAAGGAGTAAAAGCAAACCCTATACCTAATACCTAGTGACCAAATTTTGCTTGAAGACTCACCGAAATGACAAAATTTGACCTTAACACCTTAAAATCACTTCGTAAGAGCATGTTTCATCACTGGAGGAAGGTTGCAAAGACTGACACTAACACATCCAATATTGAAACTATAATACTGAAACAATGTACTATACATACGAAATACCTTTGCAACTTGTAGTTCCTATTTGTCATTGGCAACTTTAGCACTTGCATATTATAATTTCTAGATGCTCCTTTGAAAACTTCCCAAAAAAAATCTTAGGTAAATCTCTTTGCTTTTCTAGCACCAACTCTTTTCTTCCTGCACTAACTCTCTTTCCTACACCTTAGATGATCCTCAAGAAAGATTTTCTTATCACATCTCATTTAGAGGTTAGAATTATTCACATACTCAAATGATCATGTAGGAAGTATAAGAAAAACAATAGACCTAATCAAGAAATAACATAAATCTAAATGGTACTTATCTTTCAACGAGAAGTGATCATCTCCCTAGTGAACCAACCTTCAAGAGTCATTGCTATCCATTTTCCATATAACAATGTTGCCTTCAATATATCTAATTGTCTTCATCAACAACCAAGGCCTAATTGAGACTAGATCATCAAGGTGTATACTAAATACATCATGTGCTAGAACAAGAAAGCTCAAGCCTTTATCATACTCCAGGGTTTCTTCCAAACGCTAACCTCAATATAACCATTAAACCCTAATAAATAAATTGCATATGGTTTCCTTCAAACCCTGGCATTCTTTTAGGTCTCCATCTTCTCCTACCCTCATCAATGGTTTATTAACAAGGGTGATCTCAATGACTTTTCTTCAGCCCAACTCTGATACCATGTTACTTTTCTTAGGTTTATATTGTTCTTTACTTTAGATAATTTCATTTCATTATTTACATATTGAATTCACCCCACAACATCATAACATTATTTAGCAACATATGAAATCATATAGAAAGAACAATATCATAATCGATGTAGCAGAACATGAAGGAACAACAGAAGAAAAAAATTCACACATGGAGACACCAGGATTGGTTGGAGACCAGGGAAAAACCCCACAAGGGGGGAAACCATTTCAAATTATCCTTCTTATTATATTGTCATTGAATGTTTCAGAAAAGAAAGAGTACAATAATCCAATTATTTATCCACAATACTATCCAACAAAATCAACTAAACAATATCCAAAATATGATTCCAACAACAATATTGATTAGAGATAACATTCTAGTATGTGGTCAATTGTAAAAATAAAACCCTAATTTCTATCCACACAAAGAGAGTGTACATGCATGTGGTTGAAACCCTCTAACTGCACAGATAACCCTGCATGCCTGCAGTTGCAATTGAAAATTCCCCTTAGAAACCTTATAGCTGCAAATCAAAACCCTAGATCACATGTGTGAGCTTCAAACCCTGCAATTTCAGACATGTACAAACCAATATCTATGAACCACTTCAAACCTATGCAATCAAAATCAAAGAAGAGAGACACAGAAGATGCTTGGTGATGATCTGCAAATGAGGGTCATTTGAATTGTATTTATATGCTTCTAAGGGTGTCTAGATTCTTATTAGGGTTGACATGTCCTTTTGTGCACCTGTGGGTTTCCAAATTAAAATTATATTTTCCTTATCCAAATTAAATTCTTCCAAGGGATAGGAGAGGTATTTCTTGATGAGGAAGAATATCCAAAAGAGAGAATTTGTCAATGAGCTGCCAAAATTAACAAAAGGAACATTATCTTTGGTGTTTCTGTAACTAGAAAGCAAGAGATAAAAAAAATGAGATTTATAATCACAACTTTTATATTCACTTAATCTTTAAAAAAAGGGTACAATGCCCTTATTAGTTCTGCCATCTCCTTGGTGGCTTCATCAGGTCCAAAGTGCTTCCATTGCACTTTGTACTGATTTATTATTTGGTTATGGAGTGTGGTCAGCCTCTGGTCTAGGATGCACAATGGTTGTGGTTGTAACTCTCCCTCAAGTTTCACCTATATCAAAAACTAGTCAACAATATGATTATTGTCATGTAAATACTTCTTAAGTAGAGAAATGTGAGAAATATCATGTGCTTTCATTGTGGGTGTTAAGGCCAATATATAAGACACTGGACCCACTCTTTCAAAAATCTGAAATGGTCCACAAAATCTGGGTGCCAACTTATCACAAGATCCCACTTTCAGTGAACTCTTCCTTGGTCGAATGCAGAGATATACATGCTTTCCCACTTGAAATTATTTGTCTATTATTCTCTAGTCTATGATAACTCTTTTTCCTATCCTAAGATTATTTCAAGTTTTTCCTTATATTTATTACTTATTTCTTCATTTATTTTAGCATGTAAAGTCCAAGAACTACTCTATTCACAAGGTCATCCCAACTAATAGGAGTGTTACATTTTTTACCATATAGTGCCTCTAAAAGACTAATCTTCAGTGACTGCTAATACCCATTACTGTATACAATCTCGATTAATGGTATGATATATTCCCACTTCTTTGGCTAATGCATGGCATAATTCTCTAGATGTCCTCTATAGTTTTGTTCACTTCACTTGGCCATCTGCATGAGGATGATGTGTGGTACTAAATGCTACCTAGGTTCCAAAACTAGAAAACAACTCCTTCCAAAAATTACAAGTGAACTTGGCAACTCGATATGATATGATTTTCTTAGGCATGTCATGCAATATGAATATTTCCGTCATGAATATCTCAGTTATATCAATGGTTTTGTGGGTGGACTAGATAGCTATGAAGTGAGTTGTTTTACTCAACTTTTCCACTACCACCATGATGGAATCATGTTGTTTTGTTGATTATGGTAATCCTCTAATGAAGTACATAAATATAACTTCCCACTTCCACTTAGGAATTTTGGTTGTAGCAATCCTACTAGGAGCTTACATTCTACTTTAACTCATTGGCATTCTAGGCACTTGGAAACATATTTAGTAGCTTCCTTCTACAATATTGGCCAATACTACAATTTCTTTATGGCTATTATTATTTTCTAATAGTCAAGATGACCTAAGTAAGGTACCATATGAAACTCATCCATGATGAGCTTCCTTAAGTTCGCTAGACCGAACACATATTTTCTGTCTTTGAATAGAAGCATACCATAATTAGTGAGTTTTCATATTTTTTCATTGATCCTTTTGTCTCCTTCTGAAAACATTCCTTCACATGTTAGTAAATCTCATCACGAAGCAATGCCTCTTTGATCCTTTCCTTGTTGTCAACTTCACAAGTTCTCACAATTGCTAGATGGGTCACTTGCAAACTTATATTAAGTGCATCTGCTACCATGTTTTCCTTTCCTTTACTATGATTTATTTCACAATCGAAATAGTTGATCAAAGCCAACCATCTAACTTGTATAGCATTTAACATGGGCTAGTCAAACAAGTATCTCAACCCTCCATGGTATGGAATCAACACAAACGTTCTCCCGAGTAGGTAGTGCCTCCACATTTTTAAGCCATGTCCTATTGTTGCAAGATATAAGTCACGAGTAACACATTCCTTCTCTTTAGTTCATTCAATTTCCTCAACTCATAACAAATCACATGTCATCCTTGCATCAAGGCACCACCTAGTCCTTCCTTACAAGCATCAGTACAAACCACAAATTCCTTTAGATCTGCTATTCTCAAAATAGGTGCACATGTGAGTAATTTTTTAAGCCCTTAAAACTATCTACACACTTTGTTGTCCATTGAAACTTGACTCCTTTCCTTTATAAGGATTTGATTGGATGCCTAATCTTTGAAATTTTTTGAATGAACCATCAATAATATTCGGCCAATCCCATGAAGGATCTAACCTTTGTGACATTCTAGCAAGTGGGCCACTTCAATATGGCCTTGATCATTTTGGGATCTACAACCACTCCTTTCAAAATGATGTTCCTCAAGTATTGAACTTGCGTTTGGATAAAATCACATGTTCAGTTTGGCATACAACTCATGCTCCCTAAAAAATTGTACCACTTCTTTCAGATTCTCTTCATGCTCTTCTCTAGTTTTTGAGTAAACTAGGATGTCATCCACAAAAACTAATACAAATTTGTCCAAATACGATTTGAGTGCATTTTTCATCAAGTGCATGAAGCTAGTGAATTCGTGAGCCCAAATGGCACCACTGCAAACTCGTAGTGTCCATATCATGTCTTGAAGGTTTTCTTGTAGATTTATTCAACCTTAATATGATCTTGATGGTACCCAAACCTAAAATCTATTTTTGAGAACATTGTAGCTCCTCTCGTCTGATCAAATAAGTCATCAAACCGAGGTAGTGGGTACTTATTATTCATTGTGGATTTATTTTTCTATTGATAGTTGACGCCTAGCCATAATGTTCCATCCTTCTTTACAAATAATGTTGGGGATCCCTAGGGTGGAAAACTGGATTGAATGCATCCTTTATCTGCTATTTCTTTTAACTGCATCTTCAAATCCACAAGTTCTGACATACTCATACGATATGGATATTTTGAAGTTAGCACTACCCTAAATAATCGACTCAATGGTGAAGTCAATGTCCCTACTAGGCGGTAATCCCAATATTTCTAGAAATACATTGCTGAATTTTTTGAACACCAGGTGAGTTTCCATTCTAGCCTCGCTACTTTCTGACTCAATGGTCACTTGGATTGCATATAATGCACACCCATTCCCATTGCATATGTTCACTTGTAATGTTGATATTTTTCCGAAGTGTGACAAGATTATTTACCCCTTGCAACGTCAATTTCTTACCATTGTTGTTCAGGCACTCTAGAAACTTGTTATAGCAATCAATTTTGGTTTTATGGGCTTCTAACCAATCCATGTAGATTAGAATGTTATACGAGCCCAATGATAAATATTGAGAGTGGATAAGGTAGACATGCCACTTATTGTCATGGGACATGACTCCAACATGTTTATGTCTTTCCTTTTGGTTCTTGTGGCCAGCTAAACCAACCACAATTTATCATGGGTTTTCTTTTTAAAAGCACATTTCTCCATAAATTTTAGTATGATATATATGAAATTAGAAATTGGGTCAATTAAAATTAAAAGAGGTTGGTGAACAACAATACCTTCCATCTCAACCAATGAAGCTTGATGGTATGCCTACTTATTGTTCAATGCAACATGCATTTGTGGTATATTTTGAGCCACACCATCAATTGTTATTTCATCTTGCACATTGTACAACTTCTTGTCATTTTGTTGGTGCTAAGGATAACTCTTTCGCAGATGGTTCTCTCCAAATGTTCAACATTGCCCAGGCCCTTTCTTGAACCCCTTAGCCTCTTCTCTTATTAGTTTATTAGGCCAATTTTTGTTAGCAATATTATATTTTTGTTGAGACTCATTATTGCCAGGAGTTATGAGCTTCAAATTCCTCCCTCCTTACTTATATCCAAAGGATTTCAACCCTTTTCCCTTGAATCTAGTCGTATCTTTCTTTTTCTAGTCTATTCTATACTCAACTTTGTGTTTGGAATGCTCATAGAATTATTTTTCCTTTCAAATAGTGTCCTCTAATGTTCTTGGCTCATCAAATTCAATCCTATATTGATAAGCTTGTAGTAACCCATTGAGGTACCTTTGAATACTAACCTTCTCATCTTTGATATATGGCACATACCTCAACAACTCCAAAAATATATTAGTTTACTCATCAATAGTAAGCTTCCCTAGCTTGTGATCATGGAGTTATTTAACCTTGATATCGTAGTAGCTATCAAACAAGTACTTTTCTCGAAAACATCTCTCAAACTTTCTCCATGATAATTCCTTCTCCCTATTGCTCTTAACATTTCTCAAATCCTCCCACCATATTTCAATTTTTCCCTTGAAGCTGAAAATGGCTAGTCTAACCTTCATGTTTTAAGATTAGTCATGCACTCTGAAGTATTATTAACTCTCAAAAGTCATGCTTATGATTTTTCAGGGTTCTTTATCTCTTCATCGAAGGTAGGGGGATTTTATTTCTTGAACTCTTATGGCATTGAGCTCTTCTCACTTATCCTTTTATAATTGTGGCTTCTAGTTGTAGTATCTGATAACCATTCATGGCTACTTGACTTTCTTTCCCAAGTGCTGGGTGAAATTTATCCTCTCACTGTGTATTAACTTGCTTACCTATGTCTTTCCTTGACTTACTGTCTTTTTCCCTATTGGTCTTAAATCCCCACGTTTAGATCTCTGATGGGATTTGCTTGGATTTATGCTTGCCTGTATCGTTGGCACCCATATCATGTTTCTTTTACCTTTGAAAGTGTGATAAGCTCTACAAAATCACAACATTCACCTTTATTTTCCTTCCTTGTGTCCTGATGATCTTTTCATTTTCTGCCTTGCAACTCCTCAACTCAACACTTATGCTCTTGAGAGTATCCATCCAATTAGGGGAATTTTCCTTTGCTTATTCCCAATTAAGCCCTCTTCTTGATCGTGTTCGGGCCTTTCCGTGTCGTATTATACAATTTTATTGCTCATTTCATTGTTTTTTTCTATGATTGTGTATTCTTATGTGTTGTCACACCCACATAGTTATTAGTTAAATCAAGAACAGATAAACTATTTACACACCACATTGGTATATTTGCAATAAGAATGTTGATCTAAAATTGGCTTAAAAGTCAAATTCAATGTTAATATGTAGGTCAAAAAACAAAATATTATATTAGTAACAAACAAGCCAACAATCATATTAGTTATAAGTTTAAAATTAGTACAAATGGGTATATATCAAATAAAATATCAGATAAAGTGTTTATCCAATGTGAGTGTGTGAAACCATTTAGGTCTAGTATTGAACCTTCACTCTGATACAAATTTGTAACACTCCCTCTCACCCCCTTTAAACTATCTCAGTTATAGGAGGTGCTACTTATTGAATTGACCTGTCCTCCAAAGTTTATTACGAAGATGGAGTTACACGAATCCTCTTTCTACAACTTCTTCAAATATTAGAACCATTACCTCCATCACGTTTAGTTCTTCAAGAGTTTTCTCGTAATATAATTTTTATCTCAATATAACTCTCATATTGAAATTTATGCTCCCTTCAATTTTAGCCAACCATATTAGATCATGTCAACATTGAGTTTCCATGTGGCACCCATGTGGTACTACCGCATAAACTGATATGTTGGTTCAACCTAGCCCTACCCCATCATAATTTGTGATGTTACCTAATTACATCCATTCTTGGGTTCTCAAATACCGAAGTGTGTTTATGCTAGTGGTATCCTATTTTGGACCCCCCCCCATTAACTCATGATAGACCAAGAGGGGCCCCAAGGTGAACATACACTGTTGATTGGTCCTTATCGTGATTGCACTACTAAGATGTGGTATCCTTTCTAAATGTGGGACCCTCAGTAGGAATACCCGTCTTGGAAATGCCCTTGTTAACTCACAACATAGAGAGGGGGTCGTTGAATGAATATACATCATCAATCTGGCCATGCTCCAATCAGAGGGTGATCCAATGAGTGATGGGTAACTCTGCCAATTTAAGACCCAAATAGATGTGAAATATTCATGCCATTTTATGTCATTGCTCCACCTCCACTTCCCATTCTAGGGTGCATTACACATTGGTTACAATGACAAGCAGTGGCAACGTTTTGCATTGAAACCATAGTTGGGTTGGCCTCGTCTCCACTAGGTCCCCATACTACATACTTAAACATTCAGCGGTGGGTGGTGGGTGATAGTAGGGTCACGTGGTACTCACGTGAATGATGAACTCTATGTCACCTTGATAAGTCATTAAAAAGGGGCCCACCTCCATGTCTAGGTCATACCGCCTAAGTCATCACCGTTGTGATGTCCATGGTCAAACAAAAGAAAAGGGGTGGTGAGTGGTGATCAATATTAGGGCTCTATGTGGCCACTACCATGCGAACTTGACATGATATCCACTGGGTCTCTTCATTTGACATTATGCTTCAATTTTACATTATATTTGGTCATATAGTGATAAGGGGTGTGATGCAATTTTCCATTATAAATATGCCCATAACCCCCAAATGCCTAGATGTAGTCTCAACTTCATGAAAGGAAGATCTTGCCTTTGTGAAAATAAATTGGCAGCACAAGGATCACCACATATCTCTAGTTACAATTCGCATTTACCAATGAATCCAGTTCAAATGAAATCTGAACCATTCTCAATGTGCATGTGCCTTGCCCATCGGGATGCCCAGATTATTGGATGCATCCATGAGTGGGGTTGAAAATTTGTTCCCTTGACATTCAGATACAAATTACACTTAAGGGAACCACCTAGTCCCTTATAACTACAAATACATTAACACTTGCAAAGAAGGAAACTAGGGGAGGAATGATTAGAATTTCTTGAAAACCAGGACATCTTCCAAAAACACTAGATCTCTTGAACAAAGGCCAAATTCAGAGGAAAAAACTTCAGATGCACTATGCCATTTCCACAAGAACTACATGACACTAATAGATTTCAACTTACAATGGATTCTAAGAAAAAGCAAGTGGCTCCAGAGGAAAGAACTCACAAGAAACTTCAAACCAAGCTTTAATTAGAGAATAATACACAAGTAGGAATAAACTATAAATTCATTACATCGCTCCTCAACCAAATGACTATCTACAAAAGTTGAATCATCATTTAGCATCTAGTACTTAGGTTTCCTTCCCATTATTTTAGATAATGGCAAGTGTGAAAATGAGCCATTCAATTCATAAATATATCATATGGCTATAAAACACTTGTAATAACAAATTCACAAAGAGACCTCATAAAACTAGACATATTCATATAACAACCCTACAATTCATGAAGATATTAGTCATCACATATTGCCATAGGCTCAAATTATCCATAAAGAAATTTGAGACAATTCATTTACCATGAACATGAAATGAATTCAACAACCTTGCAAGAGTAATGAAAAACTATAAATTTTCAATAATACATCAGATAATTTCATTAACCATAGCTTATTCATGCATATGTCATTATACTTATTTGAATAACTTAAAATGGTTGGGAACTGAAGGAGGGACTTCAACTCTCCACCCAACCATAGACTAGGTACACCACAATATTTCTTGTAGCTAACCACCACCGAGCTGGATCCAAATTTTGAGGGAATGCTTGGTCGGGGAATTCACCCAAGGTTCAAAGGGGGTATTTTTCAGTGACTGAGCATAATTGCGAATAAAGGGTTCCATACTTAAAAGTGTTATTTTACATTGTGATTCTAAAAGAGATTTATTCTCATCTATAATATTTTATTTTATTTTATTGAAATTGTTTCTCTTCATATTCTATATATTTATCCTATACTGAATTTAGTTTTTCATTATGTTTGTAATTGCAGGTCTAGTCTTGGGGTAATGGACAATATAAAAAATACTTCAAATGGAAGAAAGAAATACATTATTTCAATTAAGGTGAATCAAAATATGGCACCATTACATGAGATAAATAGCCCTAAAAGAAGGGGTGTGAGTTACAATGACAATCAACAAATAAAAGAAGTGGCAAAAAATTTTGACCTATGGGCAAAGGGAGAGCTATTCCCAATAGATCCTACCACAAATTCTCACCCAAACTTTAAAAGTGTAACAGGACTGGTCAAGTTCTTGTGTAATGGAAAGAATGGGTTGCTAGGATATTGTGAAAACTTAAAGGGAACTTGTAAATATCTTGAGGAGAAAGTGGACAACCTACTCAAAACAATCTATGATTTGGAATACCGAAACTATAAATTGGTTGAAATCATTAATCAAATTCAGAACATGGATTTGGTTGCAAATAATCAGAATATGAGTTTACGACAAACCATTTTTCTACAAAATAGAGTATTATGAAAAAATTTATAGAAAATAAAAGATTGGGCAAGGAGGGAAAAAATAACTTTGAAAAAAATAAAAGATTTGTCAAAGAGAGACAATCTTTTAGCAAAGAGATTAACAATTTAAAAATTAAGGTTGTTGGTTTAACAAGGAATTTTAAAATACTCAAGAAAATACTATTTGGAGGAAGATATATAGTTAGAAATGTTATCAACATTTTTTCTTTGGTATCCACATGGGGTGCTATGAAAAAAGAGAGTATATGATATAAAATCTCTCATGAAGCCAAGCAAGAGACAATAAATCCTGGAGGGGGAAAACATGTCTTATATATAAAAGTCCATGTTCAAGAAATATGAGATAATATCCATGATTGGACAACCACGTTTTGATTCCCTTAGAAGATGTCTTGTTGATCAAGTGATAAATCAACTATCAAATTCAATGAATGTAGAGAAATTCCAAAGTGTTTGCGATGATACTAGGATTAGTAGATGAGGTTATCGAACACTTTTTAAATTCTTACGAGAAGGATTGATAAATGATGGAATCACTAAAGTTTTCATTCCTCGTCCTTTTCATATAAAAAGTGCTCATGTAATAAGTAATAGAAAAATTGTTGATCTTGTGGGTGACATGTATCATATAGAAGAAAAGAAAGAGATAAAACATAAGGGTCAGAAGAAAAATATTAAGAATGAAATTGTGATTCTGAATTCAAAGAACAACATATGGTTAGATCGAAAGAATATTTTGCAAGCTATGGTGAAATTTTATGATATTTCTGTGGAGGAAGCACATGGAAAAATGATTTTTGTTGTCAACTTGGATGAGATGGAACTCATTAATAGTGAGAAATATGAAAGAGTTTCTATCACATTAATCAACGGGGCTATGGATCCTAATATTGAGGTAATAGATACAAAAATATTTTTATGTCCAATCTGAGAATCACATATGGTGATTGGGATTGTTTTGAATTTCTAAGGAGTCTCATGAAACATTAAAATGGGTTTTTTTATTATCAAACTTTGATACCCACAACAATTGCCTCACATAGAATGGGAGAAAAACTAGTTGTTAGCGGTTATGGATCATATGAAGTAATAGCATCTAGCATTTGATTTAAAAACATTAAAATTCATGTACAATGTTGGACATGGTGCTAATTTATTGTATGCACACAAGGAAAAAAGAAAAAATTCCAAGTGGTGGGTGGTCAAATGGGATTACAAGTTGTAAACAAGACATTTCTCCAAATCGAGATGAGATGGATGAAAATATGGATCCCATACTACCCATACCATTTACAAGAGCACATATATGTATGTTGCAGCATTTGTAAGATTTGTGGATAAATTAGTGTGCCTTTCTATCCTATTTTCTTGGAATAAAAGGCCACATGAAATTGCAAAACATTCAATTGAAGCAATTGAGAAAGTCCTTTCTAATGCTCGTTTGCATGGAGGAAATGTGAAAATTTGCAAAGATACAAAATTGTTAGGAGCCGAAGGTAATGCTTCTTCTAAACCATCCATGGGTGGGGTTAAAGCATGACACTTTATTGTAGATGTCAAAGCATTAGGAAAAGGCCAACGAGAAGTTTATAAAGACCTTATTGATGTAGAGCATGATTGAATTGATAATGGTAGATATGCATTAAGATAAAAAAAAAAATAGATAACTCTTTCTTCTTTATTCTTATTAATGGACAAGGAATTTTTTGAGAAAGTGGATGATATGGATTTCACTACAACAGTTACACATTTTACAAAAGAAATGATTGGGGGATGGGGAGAGAACGAGATCACACATTACATGGTAGGTGTCATTTATTCCTTCTTTGCACATCATATTTAATATTTTTTATTATTTCATTTTTTAATTAAAAATTTAATTAGTTGTTTGTATGCTAGCAACACATATTGTATGCTCACACACCATGGTTTACTAAGGAGTATGGTATCTTAGGAATTTGGAATACCCAAGGAATGGAAAAGTCTCATAAGTAAGCAAGGGTAGCATATCATAAAAATATTCAACATGGAGGTGGCTCCAAACCTTCAAGTCCACTTGTTCAAATGTTTGAGTGGTTTTATAGGCACATAGTATCGAAGTTTATTCAAGAAGTAGATAGTTCTAGTGAAGACTTTGTTGAAAAATGGGTAAGGGATGCACATATAAGACAAAATGTTACCTGGTTAAGTCTTACCCATGTCTTGTAGTTTTTTCATTAGACTATTTGAAAGATACACATTTTTTGGCCACTATTGTGAATTTCTGTTGGTGAAATATGGGTGCGATTATCACCTACACCCATGTTTTGGGCTTGCATTATTTGCCATTGAAACTGATATACTCCTTATTTTTTAAATAGTTAAGTTAGTTTGAACACCATGTGGTTTATTTTGATGGAATTTCTATGAAGGCAAATTGGGTTGGTAAACCAAGAAATTACATTGTTTGCTACAACAATACTTGAAAATAAACAATATGGAAAAGAGGGTGCCACCATGGAAGAAGTTTAAAAAGTTGAAAATGAACACAAGTTCATTACCCTACTTCCAGGTGGATACAATACAAAGGTATGGGAACTACTGAAATTTTTTCAAATATGCCATACTAATAAATCAACTTCATATGGTGATTTAATACACTCAAACCACAACCTCATTTCAAATTTTTAGAGTGGTTGGCATTTACATTTGTTTGTAATTAAAATTTAATTCAACTCATCCAATTTTAACTCTAGTTTTGTTGTTGTTATATATAGATATCATCACCTCTGAGATTAGTTTCAAAATAATTATTTAAACCATTGTAGTGGATATTTTCAAAGAAAACATCTAGAGAGAAAGTGTGATTTATTCTTTTATAAATTGATTATTCCATCCTAATATTTTAAAATTCCTTGTAAATATTTTGTGTAGGTTGGAGAATGATCAGTTCACCTATTCGGGGGAGAAAACCAACAAGTGGCAATAGCAAGGGAATTATTCTATTAGATGAAGCAACTAGTGCTTTTGATGCATGTCCTGAAAGAATCATTCAAGAAGATCTTGACCATCTGATGATAGGAAGAATTATTGTTGTTGTTGTGCATCATATCTCCACCATCAGAAATGAAGACATCATTATTTTTTTAAAGTAGAGTCGAATTCCTGAATTAGGAAATCGTTAGCACTTGAAATTTCACCTCAAGCTGAAAAAGGCAAACCTCAAGGCAACATCAAACCTTTTAGCCTCGTAGCTAGCCCTACGGGGCAGGAGAAGGCTATCTCCAGTCAATCTCAGTAAAATCTTCAATGGATGAGATGACCAATAGGTTAACATTGATTTTAGGCTAGTAAACTGATCAAAAGGGTTGATTTGGGGTTTTTAGGGTTTTTGGTGGCAAATTGAGGGGATGGCAATTTTGGGTGCGGGGATTGGACACAGTTTCTGCAGGGGGGTCTTTGGGGCAAGGTAGGAGATAGTATTGATGCCTTTGATTGAGGTGGATGATTAGGAATGACAGGTGAGGAGTTAAGGAGAGCAAACAATAACTTTGAATTCTCCTTAAACAGTAGAAAACATTGAAATTAAACAAACTTAAAAGCAGAGCATGACAGTCATGAATTCTTACTTTAACACTTCGTTTGCTTAATGTGCAGA
Organism: Pinus taeda; assembly: GCA_000404065.3. Taxonomy (NCBI): domain Eukaryota; kingdom Viridiplantae; phylum Streptophyta; class Pinopsida; order Pinales; family Pinaceae; genus Pinus; species Pinus taeda. The sequence continues at coordinate 125,461 of APFE030505094.1, forward strand.
AGGAAAAGAAAGGAAATTATTCACATAACACACTTACAGGTACATAGAGAAACACACCATCAATACATGTAACCACAAGAATCCCAAAAAGGACTGCAAAACCCTGGTCTTCCTTAGCCAAAAATTGCAGAGATACAGTGAAATAATACAATGATAGCTTCTCCCTCAAGAGTCCAACCATGAAAATGAGCAAGAAAGTACATAATATAGATCATCTAACCTCTTTCCCTGCCTCCATGGGTCGAGCTCACTATCCTAGGAGCTGTTTCAACCACTTCTAAACTTGGCACTAAAAACTAGGCAGTCAAAACAACTTGCCTCTATAAACTAGGAAACCAATCCATTCATTAAATGTTTGCTATTTCATGCATGAATCTTCTAGAAAAGGTAAATAAGTCTCATGTCAACATGAAAATACATTAATTACATCAAAGGGGGTGAAAAATCCCATCTCAAGTCAAAACTGGTCAAAGCTAGGCGAATTCCTGAGCTGTACAGTGAAATTTGGAGAAATTTGCCTGACGGGTCGCGTACCTCTGCCTGACGGGTCGCGTGTCGTTGGGACCACGTTTAGGGAACTTACAGGTGTCCAAATGAGGCAAACGTGGGCTTGTTGGAAAGGTCTGGATGTCTAATTTCCAACCCAAGTGGAATTTCTGAATTTGGTGGTCATTTTCCCCTCCAAAATTGCAATCTCCCAAGACTGCTTTCTATCTGTCAAAAATGTGGCAGAAAGTCATTTTTTGCATGTTTTTTGACTTTCTTGAGGCCCAAAACTTGATGAAATTTCTTAGTAATGGCTGAGCAAGTGTAACTTTCCATGAAAAATCTGGAAATGCTGAGTTTTTGCAAAATGGAGTCGCTGGGATGAAGGGTCTCACCGGGGGTGAGACCCGTTAATGGAGAAAACCTGTACATTGCCTGAAAAAATTCAAAATATACCCAATATGCTCAAAATTTCTTGGGATTTGTGCTATGGCTGAGATATTTAGTGCCATGCTCCTTCAAGGAAGCCTCGGCCAAGATACGGAGGGGATCGTGCCTCTTTCTCCATTTTAGTGCCTTTACCAACCGCCTTTGAAGCACCTTCATCTTTGCTTTGCACACGTGCATCCACGCCCAGTAATGATTCTTCATGTTCCTCAGAAGTTTTTTACCTTGATTGGCCTTAGCCAACAACTTTTTCAAATGAGCACTGTCCCAAATAAACATAGATTCTCGATCTATGGGTCTCAAGTCACCGGGTCTCCTATGAGCCAATTCCCGGTCTTCACGAATCTTCTGCAGCTCATAAAGCTTGTGCTCATCCTCCAACTATTTGTTTCGCTGCTCTAAATAGTTAATTATCCATTTTGCCATCAACAATTTCATGTGCAGCGACTCATTCTCGGTCCTTTGCTCTCGGATGATATCCTTGAGCTCTGAGCTAGGAGAACCGGCGTCAAGATCAATAATGTCAATATCTGGATCACCTGACAATCCCTCCTCAATCATGGGCTGCTTTCCCCTCTCTGATACCTGTGCTGCTGTCGGAAGCGAGGCCCTTTCCACCTGGGGTGGAGATAACACTCGCGGTGCTGATGAAGAAGGCGAGACCCCTTCCACCTGGTGTGGAGAAAGTACTCGCTGAGCTGCTGCAAATAAGGCCCTCTGGCCTCTCTGATAAGTAACCAAAGGTGGGGAGCTGACATGTCTAATGATGGGGATGTCATGCTGCTGAGATGGTCCTCCCTCCTCATGAACAACCTCAGGATGTTGCAGGGGTAATGGTGTGAAAAGTTCATGAGAGATGAACTCCTCCCATGAGATGCCTCGCTGAGCCAACTGGTGTAATACTACAAGCTGAATCAAACCATAATGGTAAAGGCTCCTATACTACTTTGCCGGGCTCTTCCTTTGCATTATGGACACCATCCTCTAAATGTTCTGATAGAAGAAAACAGGGATGTTCATCATCCGTACCCGTGTGAAGTGCATCAATATGCGGATATGGTACGAATATATTTGTGAAAATCTGCCCTCACAGGTAAAATAGCGCATGATGAGCCTCATCATGGGAGCATACTCACGCCTGAGAAATCTGAATGGAAACACACCTGTCAATAGTATCATGAATGCTGGTCTAATAAAAGGCTCAACCTGAACAGTGTCCAACACCTTGCGCTTATTCCATATCTCCCCGAAATTAGGTATCCCTGTAGCCTGTGAAATCACCTCGGGTGTCAAAATAAATTCCACACTGGAAAGGTTGACATGTTCATCTTGAAAGTGTAAAACAAATAGACGAGCCAACTCTCTATGGTGCTGAATCCGAGAGATCTTCTCGCAAAACTCATAGCAATACATATACTGAAAATATGAGACTGCCATAGGACAAGCCTGTAAATCTGTCAAAGAGGTGGGCTCCTCTCTCCTATGATGACCACCCTTTCCCTTGTGAGGCCTCCTCTGTATCTCAATTTCTGAAGCTGATGCCTGGTCATCACTCTGCTCATAGGCTTCAATTTCTGACATTGTTTAAGGAGCAGAGTGGCCAAAATGTACTGCTGTTTCTGCCTGCAAAATGCTGATTTATATACTGTTTCAAGGGGACAAGGAACATGAGGAGAATGTTAGGGGAGGGTCACTTCTAAAGGGAAAATGGGAATAAATATATAAAACAGGGATTTAAGGGAAAAACATTGCAACAATTATTGCATATGCATCATGATATATATTTTTTTACATTGGCATAATGAGGGGTAGGGTTAGGACTTGAGTTTTTATTTTTTAGGGAAGAGGGGTAGGGTTTAAGGCTCTTAGCAAATTTGGAAGGGAAATTTAAATAAAATGATAAGGAATATGTAATGGGAGGTGGACAATAGGAAAGAAAAGGGATACCTCAAAACAACATAATAAACCCTAGCAATTTTGACAACTTCAAACCGAAAAGCACAATGGAGACTTTTACTTGCAAAATGAAGACCTTTAAAAATACAATCATGATCTTCTTGAACTGTAGCAAGCAATAATTTTTCATGATTGAGGGCCTACCTTGCAAAATTTAGTAACTCGTGGTTCCTTAGCAGCTTGCTGGCGGTTTTGTATAGAGGGAACATTGATGGGTCGTGTGCACTGCCCAACAGGTCTCACGTGCCTAACAGGTCGCGCCCATACAAAATTTGCACTGGCGGAGGTGCCCTGACGGGTCGCGCTCGCTTGACGGGTCGCACACCAGTCTTGACGGGTCGCTCCTCTCTCAAACTCACCAAATTCACTCAAACGCTCTTACAACTGATTTCTCTATCACTTGGATGCACAATGAAGCTTGATGGAGGGAAATAAAGCCTTTATAGCCTTGCTTTGAATAAATTTCATGTCACAACCCACATTCTAATGTTTTTCCATTGACACTTTAAAAGCTTGACTTTTTTGGTTTCCTTTGTCCTGAAATTGACTCATTTAATGTTGTTGCTCGATTCTTTTTGCAGGGACATCATCTGAGGGATCTTGGCAAGGGAGCCAGGGTTACATGCTGTCCTTGGAAGTTTTTTGAAATTTCATCACTTTTTACAAAAATTTGAAAAATGACCTTGGCTTTAAAAACA